>CAWUFW010023513.1:0-74583 GCA_963921515.1 Calotriton arnoldi
TGAGTAGTAGCTGGTTCAGTTGCGTGTTAGCACAGTTGAAAGATGCAAGAGAGGTGTAGAAAGAGGCAAGAGTGGTACAGAAAGAGGCAAGAGATGTGCAGAAAGAGGCAAGAAATGTGCAGAAAGAGGCAAGAGAGGTGCAAAAGAGTCAAGAGAGGTACATATAGAAGAGAGGGAGCTGCAATGAGTTAAGAGAGGTGCAGAAAGAGTCAAGAGAGGTGCAGAAAGAAGAGAGTGAGCTGCAGAAAGAGGCAAGAGAGGTACAGAAAGAAGAGAGTGAGCTGCAGAAAGAAGCAAGAGAAGTGCAGACAGAGGCAAGAGAGGTACAGAAAGAGGCAACAGAGGTGCAGAAAGAGGAAAGAGAGGTGCAGAAAGAACAGAGGTACAGAAAGAGGCAAGAGAGGTGCAGAAAGAGGCAAGAGAGGTGCAGAAAGATGCAAGAGAGGAATAGAAAGAGGCAAGAGTGGTGCAGAAAGAGGCAAGAGATGTGCAGAAAGATGGAAGAGATATGCAGAAAGAGGCAAGAGTGGTGCAAAAGAGGCAAGAGAGGTACAGATAGAAGAGAGTGAGCTGCAGAATGAGGGAAGCGAGGTGCAGAAAGAGGCAAGAGAGGTGCAGATTGAAGAGAGTGAGCTGCCAAAAGAGGCAAGAGAGGTGCAGAAAGAGGCAAGAGTTGTGCAGAAAGAGACAAAAGAGGTGCATAAAGAGGAAGAAAGGTGCAGAAAGAAGCAATAGAAGCGCAGAAAGAAGCAAGAGAGGTGCATAAATAAGCAAGAGAGGTGCATAAAGAAGAGACTGAGGTGCAGAAAGAGGCAAGAGAGGTGCAGAAAGAGGCAAGAGAAGTGCAGAAAGAGGAAGAAAGGTGCAGAAAGAGACAATAGCAAGAGAAATGCAGAAAAAGGAAGAAAGGTGCAGAAAGAAGCAAGAGAGGTGCAGAAAGAGGCAAGAGAGGTACATAAAGAAGAGAGTGAGCTGCAGAAAGAAGCAAGAGAAGTGCAGAAAGAGGCAAGAGAGGTGCATAAAGAGGCAAGAGAGGTGCAGAAAGATGCAAAAAAAGTGCAGAAAGAGGCACAAGAAGTGCAGAAAGAGGGAAGAGGTATAGAAAGAGGCAAGAGAGGTACAGAAAGAAGAGAGTGAGCTGCAGAATGAGGCAAGAGAGGTGCAGAAAGAGGCAAGAGAGAGGCAGAAAGAGGTAAGAGAGGTGCAGAAAGAGGCAAGAGAAATGCATAAAGAGGCAAGTGAGGCACAGAAAGAGGGCAGAAAGAGGCAAGAGAGGTGCAGAAAGAAGAAGAAAGGTACAGAAAGAGGCAAGAGAGGCACAGAAAGAGGCAAGCAAGGTGCAGATAGAAGAGAGTGAGCTGCAGAAAGAGGCAAGAGAGGTGCATAAAGAGAGTTGCTGATAGAAGAGAGTGAGCTGCAGAAAGAGGGAAGAGAGGTGCAGAAAGAGGCAAGAGAGGTGCAGAAAAAAGAGAGTGAGCTGCAGAAAGAGGCAAGAGAGGTGTAGAAAGAGGTAAGAGGTTAGAAAGAGGCAAGAGAGGTGCAGAATGAGGAAGAAAGGCACAGACAGAGGCAAGTGAAGTGCAGAAAGAAGAGAGTGAGCTACAGAAAGAGGCAAGAGATGTGCAGAAAGAGGCAAGAGAGCTGCAGAAAGAAGAGCGTGAGCTGCAGAAGGAGGCAAGAGATGTGCAGAAAGAGGCAAGAGAGGTGCAGAAAGAGGCAAGAGAGGTGCATAAAGAGGCATGAGAGGTGCTGAAAGAAGGGAGTGAGCTGCAGAAAGAGGGAGGAGAGGTACAGAAAGAGGCAAGAGAGGTGCAGAAATAAGAGAGTGAGCTGCAGAAAGAGGCAAGAGAGGTGCAGAAAGAAGAGAGTGAGCTGCAGAAAGAGGCAAGAGAGGTCAGAAAGAGTCAAGAGACATGCAGAAGGAGGCAAGAGAGGTGCAGAAAGAGGTAAGAGGTGTAGAACAAGGCAAGAGAGGAGCAGAAAGAGGAACAAAGGTGCAGAAAGAAGCACATGAGGTGCAGAAAGAGACAAGAGAAGAGCAGAAGGAGGCAAGCGAGGTGCAGAAAGAGGCAAGAGAGGCACAGAAAGAGGAAGAAAGGTGCAGAAAGAGGCAAGAGAGCTGCAGAAACACGAAGCAAGGTGCAGAGAGAAGCAAGAGAAGTGCAGAAAGAGGCAAGAGATGTGCAGAAAGAGGCAAGAGAGGTGCAGAAAGATGAGAGTGAGCTGCAGAAAGAGGGAAGAAAGGTGCATAAAGAGGCTAAAGAGTTGCAGAAAGAAGAGAGTGAGCTGCAGAAAGAAGTAAGAGGAGTGCAGAAAGAGGCAAGAGAGGTGCAGAAAGAGGCAAGAGAAGTGCAGAAAGAGGCAAGAGAGGTGCAGAAAGAGGTGAGATATGTGCAGAAAGAGGCAATAGAAATGTAGAAAAGAGGCAAGAGAGGTATATATATGTATATATTCAATCTCCTCTCACTCTTACAAGGAAGGAATCAGCACTCGGGTTGTGAAGCTTGGAAGTATTTAATCTACAAAGGATGTGATCCACGCGTTGACTAGTCTGAACCTCTGACCATGATACAAGACGTCATTGTAGCTTCCTTATTTAAATGTAGAAATGGCTCCAGTTGCCAACATTAACAAAGGACTACATATTACATTAAACCAAAAGGTGTCAGCCATATTGGCCCAGATCACAATGCAAAAATTCAGGAATTCATACAACAAAGAAAAGAAACAAGTGTTAATATGCACACAATATCATTTCAGCATATCTTGCCCACGTGACCGTTGTACCTGTATGTTCGTCAACGTGACTTGTTCATAATAAACATACTTACGATTGCAAACATCAACATAAACAATGGACTACACATTACTTTAAAGTGAAAGGCTATCGGCCATATTGATCTGGGCACATTGCATATTATAGAGGTTCTTACACTAAAGAAAAGAAATAAAAAGTGGTGTTAATATACACACACTTTCCCTAAATAAAGTTCTAGTGATTATAGTTCCATTCCATTCACAGCTCATTTGAGATATCATGAGTGATGTCTTGAGTGATTTCACTGGACCATGTCATGAATGATGTAATGTCTGGAGATCATAAGCAGTGCATTGCAGGGCCATAAGTTATAGTTAGCTCAGGTAACTATAGCTGCTGAATTTCAGTGGTTTTGTACGAGTGAAATCTGAGTTTAACAATAACGTCCCTGTAATCTTTGTTTTTTTAGTGAATTTCTAGTTTTTTATGTTAAGTGAGATGCCTATCACAATGGATGGTGGGGGTTGGAAGCAGGGCCTGGCCTGGCATTGTGCTGCCCCACCCAAGCTTGCTGCTCCTGCCTCCCTTCCTCCTTGCCATCCATTGTCCAAGTCCATGCCCTGCTCCCTCATTACAGCCCTGTGTGGTTGTTGTTCTGCCACTGGCCTTCTCACCTTCTCTGAACAGTTAGCCTGCTGCCCCATCCACTTTCTACTACCCTCTGTTGTCTGAATTCATGCACTAGCCTCCTCCCTCCTGTCATGCATGGTCTGATATGCTGCCACTGCCCTCCATTTAGCATGATGTCCCAGTCCACTCCTCCTGCCCATCATTGCTCTCCTGCTTAGCCTCTGTGCTTAGCTTGCTGCCCCTACCTCCTTCCCCCTGCCCTCCGATGTCTGTGTGCATGCCCCTGAGTCATCCTTTTGCCCACCATGTTCCATGGACCTGCCCCTCCCATCTCACTCTGAGTTTTCTGCTGAGCTGCCACCCCCTCTCACCTGCCTAGCATTGTCAGATGACTGTAACCTCTCCCTGCCACCTCTACCCTGCCTGTCCAACATTCCATGCCCCCGATCCCCTTCCTCCTGTCCTCCATTGTCCATTTTACTGCCACATCCTTCTGCCTCTCCTGGTCTGTTGTGCTGCAACTGCTCCTCCTGCCTGCCCCACGTGGGTCTGTTGTGAGGCTTCTTCCCCTGAACTCTCTTGTCTATGCCCAGCTCCTACCCCTCCCTTCTAACCTCCATGATCATTTGTGCATGCCACCACACCCTCCTTCTTACCTATCATTGCCAAATTGGGATGCTACTAACCCTCTTGCTTGCCATGCATGGTCTTCTGTGCTGCCACGGACCCTCCTACCTTCCCTATGTGGTCAGCTAGCTGCCCCTAACCCCCTCCCACCTTCCCTCCATGCTCTGTGTGAATGCCATTGTAGTTTCACTGTTGCCCTCCATGGTATGCTGTGCTTCTAGTGCCCATCCTGCCTGACCTCCATGGTTAGCTTGCTGCTCCTGCCCCCTTGCCTCTGCCCTCCATATTCATGTGCAGACCCCTATTCCCTCCCTCCTGGCTTGTCTGTTCCATTGTCATGCCCCTGATCCCTCCCTCCTGCCCTTTATGGTCCGTTATGCTGAAGCTTTCTCTCCTGTCTGTCCAGTATGGTCAGCTTGCTGCGATTGCCTCTTTCCCCTCTGTTCTCTGTTGTCCATGTGCATTGTCCTGACCCCTCCCTATTGCTTTCCATGGTTTGTTGTGCTGCACTGCCATCCCGCATGCCCTGTGTGGTGTATTGTGCTGCTGAAAATCCTGATGCCTGCCCTGTATGGTCAGTTAGGTATACCTGTCCATGTCCCTCCTGTCCTCTGTTACCCGAGTCCATGTATTCAAGTTCATGTCCCTACCCCAATTCCTCCTGCCTTCCATGATCCAATGTACCATACTTGCTAACATTTTGAACTTGATAAGAGGGAGATTTTGAAAAAAAAAAACTGGGGAATTGATTTTTCCCATTGACTTGCATAGAAAAAGAGGAGATTGTAGACAAGAGACAGATAAAAATAAAGCCCTTTTTGGGCTTAAAACATTGGGTGTCTCCTGCCTGGAATCGTCTCTGTTGGCATGTATGATTGTACTACAGCTGCCTCTTCCTTCTGCCCTCAATGGTCTATTATCTTGCCACAGCCTCTCTTGCCTGTTCTGCATTGTTGGTTTGTTGCCTATGCCCCCCTTTCTACTGTCCTCCATGTTGTGCTGCCACTGCCCTTCCTGTCTGCCCAGTGTGGTCAAATTGTTGCATTCTGCACCCTCCTACCTGCCTTCAATTTTCTGAGTCCGTACCCCTGACCTCTGCCTCCCAACAGTATCCTAATGAACAACTAGATTGCTAACATTCTATATTTATTACAAAAGTGTGGCACGCCTGGCGTCATCTTGATGTAATCAAAACTATAATACCTAAAGCATTTCCTTTAGAAATTATAGAAATGAGAGGGTCTTATTTGCATAGAAATTATGGTTAGTGCTCTAAAAAACTAAAATGAGTTCTCAAATAGCGACAATGCACTTTTAAATTATTTGTTATCTTTATGCTTTTTATCCAGTTGACCACATGATTAAATGTTACGCTTAGGGGAGAGAATGTGGTGTTACTTCCAGAGCTGCAGACTTTGTAAATGGGGAACCATGTTGGAGTGTCTGCTTCAGCTCAACATTCTGTGATTCTGGTCAAATCACTTAATCTCCCCATGCCTACAACCAAAATGAGTTTGTCCTTGTATGATGTAACCAATGCTCATGTAAAGCACTCCAATATCTGACCAGCCTGCAATATATAAAACTGCAAATAAACTAAGGATAAAAAGTGTTTTCCACACTTCTGTCATTGGGCTATACGTGGGCTACATCTGGGTGATATTTGTGCTAGATTTGGGCTCCTTTTTCTCTGGTGGCCATCTTGGGAGACTTCAATTAAATTCATTAAATTTAATTCAATCTGATTTAGAAACATAGATCATAAAAGTGTACATAAAAACTGTAAATCCTCTTTCTTAATACAATACAGTGAGAATTAATTAAAACCAGTAGGTAAAAACAAGTGTTACAAAACCCGGTTCAGAGCAACTTCAGGTTAACACAATAGTAAAGTTCAATGTTTCGCAAGATCAATCTCATGAACTTCGTGCAAAATACGCAATAAGGGGTCCAAGTAAGATGCAACGCTCCAATACCTGACCAGTCTGCACTATATAAAACTGAAAAAAAACAAAAAATAAAAAGTATTTTGCACACTTCTGTCATTGGGCTATATGTGGGCTACATCTGGGTGATATTTGTGCTACATTTGGGCTCTTTTTTCTCTGGTGGCCATCTTGGGAGACTTATTTGTTATGAAGTTTCCTAATTTACTCATATACTGCAGTCTCCTCAGTAGGAAATGCTTTCAGTTTTTTACTTTGATTCCATAAAGAAGGCATTCAGATGTGTCACACATTTGCCGTAAATTCAGAATGTTAGCACACTAGTTGCTCATTAGATCACTTTAGTAAAGCTACTGCTCACCAGGGAGTTAACTGGAAGTCTACTGCTGGTATTGAAAGTGATTGTTTCAGTCTGCATGTCAGAATTTTCTAATGAAATAGAAGAGGCTTTGAGATCTCACTTAAAACATGCCCTAATTTTTCTTTCTGCAGCACTAACCATAATTTCAATGGCAAGATGAACCCCCTCATTTTGTTCCTTTTTAAAATTAAATATTTTAAGTGTTACCAGTTTATTCCAATCAAGATGGCTTCAGGTGTGCCATCATTTTGTCATAAGTAAGACTGTTAGCGCTCTAGTTGTTCTTAAGAACACTGGGAAACTGCAGTAGAACACAAGGGAATTAACTGACATTCTCTGCCCTTGTTGGATGTACATGTTTTACTGAGAATGTTAGACTTCATTCTCACATGACTGAGAAAGATAATGTGAATTTACAGAAAATATGCTCTCATTGTAGCTTCTGGAGAACCTTCCAAACCTCTATGGGACAAGCATGAGAAAATATTTTTCTCTCAAACATGAATCATGATATCCCAGCAGAAGGTTTTTCACAGGGTAAAATAACCTTAGAACACACCACAATTCCTTAAATTACTATGGTACCATCAACAAATGAATTCTAATGTAACTAAAGTCTGTTATCACCCTTTATAGTTCTCCTTTTGGTGACCCTCAAAACCTTCTATTCACTACAATGCAATTCAATGGGGTGCTATCATGTATATTGGTCCCAAGATGGCTGCCAGCAATTCCAGGATGAAGTGCTGACAGCCAATCAGATCTCACGATGACATGTGTGGTTAGGTTCCGCCCAGATATCGATATTTTTTTATTTTTGCATTTCTTAGAAACTACTAAACGGATTTACACCATTTAAAAAAAAGGGGGCTTTCTGAACCAAGAGCTACCTTTTTGCCAAATTTGATATAATTCCGTTCAGCAGTTCGGGCTGTAGTCTGTTCAAAAATTCCTATGGAAATTAAAATGGGGAAAATGCGCTTTGGGCCCCCCTTTTTTCTCAGCCCCCGCTTGACAAATCACCCTGAAACTTTCAACAGAGAAACTGAGAGGGCCGACCCATTCGTTTTGAACATTTTGGAAAGATTCGCAAAGATTCGTCAAACGACGCCAAAGATATTGGCAAATCAAAAAACGCTTTTCCTATGGAAACTAGGTGCTAACTATACCTACCTACTGGCGACCGCCAGTAGGTAATATATATATATTCTGCTAATAAAAGTGATTTAAAGTTGGGTATTTCCCTCCATGCTAATGAGGATGGAGACGTTACTGGCTCTCTAAACCAGGAAGCGACATGATGTTTTCCAGATTGACAAAGGCATTTCCTTGCCGAAACGTGTCTCTGGGGAAACAGTTTTAAATAAAGTTTCATGTTCAACCCTCTCTAGAGTGCAAGGATTTTTTTTTTATAAAAAGGAGGTTTTGGGTGCATATTTGGCACGTAGTCGTAGCGTCATCCTTGCAGCACTTGTGTTCAGGCGCAGAGCGGCAGACCACAAAGAAGGAGGAGTAGCATTGTAGCCACCATTCAGCCCCCGTACCTGACACCTGGAAAGTGTGTGACATGAGGAGAGAGGTGCCAGCCAGCGCTGCGAGAGGTTGACGAACTCGCAGGTTTGAAAAGCTGACACTTTGGAAAATCTGCCCATCACAGCTTGCATTGTTTCTCAGGACTACGGAGCAGGGCACTGCCTCGAGGCAGTGGAGAGAGGGGAGAGCTGCTTCTGAAAGGAGGTAAAAACTGAAGAGACCTAAGAGCTGTTTTTTAAAAAAAGTAACAACTTCATATCGTGTGTGCCTCCATCTGCACATCAGGACATTTGAAATACTCGCCATGCACGCTGTGACTTTTTTGGTTCCCTGACGCCAGTCTTCTATTAAAAGTGATTTAAAGCTGGGTATTTCACTCCATGCTAACGAGGATGGAGACGTAATTGGCTCTCTAAACAAGGAGGCAACATGATGTTTTCCAGATTGACAAAGGCATTTCCTTGCCGAAACGCGTCTCGGGGGAACAGTTTTAAATACAGTTTCATTTTCAACCCTCTCTAGAGTGCAAGGACTTTTTTTTTTTTTTAAAGGAGGTTTTGGGTGCATATTTGGCGCGCAGTGGCAGCCTCATCCTTGCACCACCTGTGTTCAGGCGCAGAGTGGCAGACCACAAAGAAGGAGGAGTGGCGTTGTAGCCACCGTTCAGCCCCCGTATCTGACACCTGGAAAGTGTGTGAAATGAGGAGAGAGGTACCGGCCAGCGCTGCAAGATGTTGACGAACTCGCAGCTTTGAAAAGCTGACACTTTGGAAAATCTGCCCGTCACAGCATGCATTGTTTCTCAGGACTACGAAGCAGGGCACTGCCTCGAGGCAGTGGAGAGAGCTGACTCTGAAAGGAGGTAAAAACTGAAGAGACCTAAGAGCTGTTTTTAAAAAAAAGTAACAACTTCATATCGTGTGTGCCTCCATCTGCACATTAGGACATTTGAAATACTCACCATGCACACTGTGACTTTTTTGTTTACCATGACGCCAGTCTGCTATTAAAGTGATTTAAAGTTGGGTATTTCACTCCATGCTAACGAGGATGTCGAAGTAACTGGCTCTCTAAACCAGGAGGCGACATGATGTTTTCCAGATTGACAAAGGCATTTCCTTGCCGAAACGCGTCTCTGGGGGAACAGTTTAAATAAAGTTTCATGTTCAACCCTCATTAGAGTGCAAGAACTCTTTTTTAAAAAAAATTGCATATATATCAAACTTGCACTTTATATACATATAGAATGCGCATGGCTGCAGGCTGTTTTTAAATGCACTATAGATCAACAATGATTCCACTGGCTTGCATGATGTGACCCTGCCCTGCCGCTGGATTTTAGCTTGAAACCAAACCATAGGTAGCAGTACAATCCCCCCTTTCCCTGAACTTGAAAAGTTCACGATCAATTGATCGATGGCAAAGTTTTTCATGCAACGGTTCAGGCAGCATAATAATAATTACAACTCCAGTCCCAATGATGATAGGTTACACACTTTTTGCACATTTTCTAGCACTTGAACTTTAACTTATGCACTTTATGTATTTATCAGCAAAACTGATCTTAATACTTAGAGAGGGATGTTTTGAGGCATTGTACATGATTTTAAATACATTTGATTCGTATGTTCACTTTGAAAGTACCTTTTGGTATCTGTGTTCGTAATTTTCAATGTATTTGTCAATGCGTTTTGATCATGGAATTATGATAAGCAATTTTGCTGTATTTTTATATTTACTAGAGACCCCAGGCGTCAACACTCATATATGTAGTGGTGGTGCCCATATAGTATTTTGTTCATGTCTATTGTTGATAGTATGTGATGACATCAGGAATTCTATTGGTTGTTGCACTATATAATGATCCTAATTGGTCCAGCGCGTCATGTGATCAAGACCGTGGGAACGCGGTCGAAACGCGTCAGGCTGGGCACTCGCTGTTTTATTTCCTGGATGCACTAATTTTGCAATAAAGGCACTGAACTGACACTCCACGCTGTGGTCTGAACCTCTTTTGTTGCTGAGGATGTGGCAGCACAAGGACTGTGATTATCTTATATATATATGTATATATATGTATATAAATTGCAGCTCCGACAAATCCAACAGATCTGAGGCACTCGCAGGTCACAGATGCCACATTTATTTGCAAATGCATTTCAGCAGTGAGCTACCTTCAGTGCCAAAATGTGTGAACATTGCGTCCAGCATGCAATTCATTTAAATAACGAATGCTTCCTTCTCATGTGATGGTTTCTTGGGGTCATAGCTGGCAAGAAGGGACTCCCAAGTTGTTTTTGCAGGCGCCATGTCAGAAAGGTATATTCCCATACTCATTAATGTCCTTTATCCGACTAAGATGTCCAAATAACTCATTTCACTCCAATGGGTGCTCACGGGTTATAACCTTCCGGTAGTGGCTTACCTAATTGTTATATTGTTCTCTCTTGTTTCAGATTCCACTGGCTTGCATGATGTGACCCTCGCCCTGCCGCTGGATTTTAGCTTGAAACCAAACCATAAGTAGTAGTACAATCCCCGCTTTCCCTGACTTGAAAAGTTCATGATCAATTGATCGATGGCAAAGTTTTTCACACGACGGTTCAGGCAGCATAATAATAATTACAGCTCCAGTCCCACCTGATGCTGCCGAACTCTTGGCGCGGGTGCCTTTACATCGTGAGGGTACGGCGCATGTATTATCTTGCAGCTCCAACAGATCCAACAGATCTGAGGCATTCACAGGTCACAGATACCACATTTATTTGCAGACGCGTTTCAGTTGTGAGCTTTCTTCAGTGCCAAAATGTGTGAACATTGCGCCCAGCATGCAATTCATTTAAATAACGAATGCTTCCTCCCCATGTGATGGCTTCTTGGGGTCATAACTGGCAAGAAGGGACTCGCAAGTTGTTTTTGAAGGCGCCGTGTCAGAAAGGTAATATTCCCCTGCTCATTAATGTCCTTTATCCGACTAAGATGTCCAAATAATTCATTTCACTCCAATGGGTGGGCACGGATTATAACCTTCCGGTAGTGGCTTACCTAATTGTTATATTGTCCCGTCTTGTTTCCAGATTCCACTGGCTTGCATGATGTGACCCTCGCCCTGCTGTTGGATTTTAGCTTGAAACCAAACCATAGGTAGCAGTACAATCCCCGCTTTCCCTGAACTTGAATAGTTCACAATCAATTGATCGATGGCAAAGTTTTTCACGCGACGGTTCAGGCAGCATAATAATAATTACAGCTCCAGTCCCACCGGATGCTGCCGAACTCTTGGGGCAGGTGCCTTTACATTGTGAGGGTAGGGCTCAAGTGTTATCTTGCAGCTCCGACAGATCCAACAGATCCGAGGCACTCGCGGGTCACAGATACCACATTTATTTGCAGACGCGTTTCAGCTGTGAGCTTTCTTCAGTGCCAAAATGTATAAACATTGCGTCCAGCATGCAATTCATTTAAATAACAAATGCTTCGTCCCCATGTGATGGTTTCTTGGGGTCATAGCTGGCAAGAAAGGACTCCCAGGTTGTTTTTGCAGGCGCCATGTCAGAAAGGTAATATTTACTTGCTCATTAATGTCCTTTATCCGACTAAGATGTCCAAATAACTCATTTCACTCCAATGGGTGTGCACAGGTTATAAACTTCTGGTAGTGGCTTACCTAATTGTTATATTGTCCCGTCTTGTTTCCAGATTCCACTGGCTTGCATGATGTGACCCTCGCCCAGCCGGTGGATTTTAGCTTGAAACCAAACCATAAGTAGTAGTACAATCCCCGCTTTCCCTGACTTGAAAAGTTCATGATCAATGGCAAAGTTTTTCACACGACGGTTCAGGCAGCATAATAATAATTACAGCTCCAGTCCCACCTGATGCTGCCGAACTCTTGGGGCGGGTGCCTTTACATCATGAGGGTAGTGCTCATATATTATCTTGCAGCTCTGACAGATCCAACAGATTTGAGGCATTCGCAGGTCATTGATACCACATTTATTTGCAGACGCGTTTCAGCGGTGAGCTTTCTTCAGTGCCAAATTGTGTGAACATTGCGTCCAGCATGCAATTCATTTAAATAACGAATGCTTCCTCCCCATGTGATTGTTTCTTGGGGTCATAGCTGGCAAGAAGGGACTCCCAAGTTGTTTTTGCAGGCGCCATGTCAGAAAGGTAATATTCAGGTATTCATTAATGTCCTTTATCTTACTAAGATGTCCAAATAACTCATTTCACTCCAATGGATGGGTACGGGTTATATGCTCCCGGTAGTGGCTTACCTAATTGTTATATTGTCCCGTCTTATTTCCAGATTCCACTGGCTTGCATGATGTGACCCTTGCCCTGCTCAGGGGGTCCTGACCCCAGGGCAAAAAACATTTTTTTTTTTTTTAAATCGGCAGGATGCGCTCAGGATGCGCGGATCCTGCCGAAAAAAAAAAATCGAAGAGCGGTCTCCCGCGCCTCGATGCAAATTTGCCCCCGGGTGGCCCAAGTCCCGTGGGCATGCGGGGGTAGGTTTATTGTTTATGGGGGGGCCTCTAAGGCCCCCCAAGCCCCGGGGACCGCCACCCCCAGGGCTTTATTAAAAAATGATGGCGGGAGGGCTCTTTATTTTTATTTTAAAAACCTGTGTGGGGGGGCTCCAGCCCCCCCACACACCCCGGGGACCGCCACCTCCCCGGGGCACTAAAGATCCCTGGGGGCCAACTAGCCCACCAGGAACCTCCAATATGCACCAGGGGGCTGTGTTGCAGAGAGGTGTACAGAGGCCACGCCCTTTTACACCTCTCTGCAATGCAGCTCTGTGGCGCTTTTGGAGGTACATGGTGGGCTAGTTGGACTCAGGGACCCTCAGTATTCAAAGGGACTTAATCCCCAACTTAAAACATGCCACGGGCGCGTTTGCACAGTGGTGAAGGGAGGGTGGGACTTCAGGTGACATGTGTGCAAACAGGCCCCGTGGCATGTTTAAAGATGGGGAATTAAATCCCCTTCAATACTGAGGGTCCCTGGGGGCCAACTAGCCCACCAGGTACGTCCAGAAAGTGCCACAGAGCTGCGTTGCAGAGAGGTGTAAAAAGGGGCGTGGCCTCTGAACACCTCTCTGCAACGCAGCTCCCTGGCACATACTGGAGGTACAGGGTGGGCTAGTTGGACCTCAGGGACCCTCATGATTCAAGGGGACTTAATCCACCAACTTAAAACGCGCCACGAGGCATGTTTGCAGACATGTCACCTCAGGCCCCACCCCCTTCCTTCACCATTGCACAAATAATCCTCTAAAATCAGCCGAACTACGAATTCCGATTTACTCACCTGTTATCAGGAGAGACCTCAGTGCTGCATCTTTCAGCCCAGTACAGATCCTGAAAAGTAATTCTAACCGTACTTACCAGTAACTTGAATTTCCTTCCATAGGCTAACATTGACTGGTTTCACTTGGAAATTCTTCTAAGTGTGGAGTTTTGAAACTTTATAATATTCCTCTAAAATCAGCTGAACTACGAATTCTAATTTACTCACCTGTTATCAGGAGAGACCTCAGTGCTGCATCTTTCTGCCCAGTACAGATCCTGAAAAGTAATTCTAACTGTACTTACCAATAACTTGAATTTCCTTCCATAGGCTAACATTGACTGGTTTCACTTGGAAATTCTTCTAAGTGTGGAGTTTTGGAACTTTATAATATTCCTCTAAAATCAGCCGAACTGCGAATTCCGATTTACTCACCTGTTATCAGGAGAGAACCCAGTGCTGCATCTTTTAGCCCAGCACTGACCCTGAAAAGTAATTCTAACCGTACTTACCAGTAACTTGAATTTCCTTCCATAGGCTAACATTGACTGGTTTCACTTGGAAATTCTTCTAAGTGTGGAGTTTTGAAACTTTATAATATTCCTCTAAAATCAGCTGAACTACGAATTCCAATTTACTCACCTGTTATCAGGAGAGACCTCAGTGCTGCATCTTTCTGCCCAGTACAGATCCTGAAAAGTAATTCTAACTGTACTTACCAATAACTTGAATTTCCTTCCATAGGCTAACATTGACTGGTTTCACTTGGAAATTCTTCTAAGTGTGGAGTTTTGGAACTTTATAATATTCCTCTAAAATCAGCCGAACTGCGAATTCCGATTTACTCACCTGTTATCAGGAGAGAACCCAGTGCTGCATCTTTTAGCCCAGCACTGACCCTGAAAAGTAATTCTAACCGTACTTACCAGTAACTTGTATTTCCTTCCATAGGAATCCATTGTCTGGTTTTCAGCAGAAAAGTTTCAGTGTCGATTTTCACAAACTACAAATATTCCTTAAAAATCTCCTGTATGACTTAAACTCATTCTTTCAACTGTTTACAGGAGATGCACCAGTGCTGGATCCAGGATCCACCACTGAGTAAGAAAAAGTAACGATAACACTACTTACCTGCTAAGTGAATTTCCTCCCATAGGATAACATTGGTGATTCTATGTGAAAAAGTTTCTAAGTGTCAACTTTTAAAATACAATAATATTCCTTAAAAATCAGTACTGTAACCAAAACGCTTTTACTCAACTGTTTACAGGAGATGTCCCAGGACTGAATGTAGGATCCAGTCCTGTGGTTAGAAAAGTAATCCATAAAGTAACTAATTGCATTTAACTAGAAATTCACATTGAGCTCAATGTTGCATTGTGTTTGAAATTGTGTTGCACATTGCAACAACTGTAACTACTGTACTTAAAAGTCTATTGCCTATTTGCAAAGAATTTAAACTAAAGTAATTCATTCTGAGAAAGTATATTTTGTAATGTAATGTATAATGTAATTACAATGTAATTTAAAAAATCAATAGTTAAAAAAAATGTAGAAAATCAGTATAAAAAAATAAAGATAACAATTAATACATTTAAAAATTGTCATTTACAAAACCTTGGAAATTCACTGAAAAAAACCATAGGTTTCAGACATGTTATAGTTAGGAATTAGCATTTAAAAAACCTTTGAAATTCACTGAAAAAACCATAGGTTTCAGGCACGTTATAGTTAGAAATTAGCATTTAAAAAACCTTTGAAATTCACTGAAAAAAACATAGGTTTCAGGCATGTTATAGTTAGAAATTAGCATTTAAAAAACCTTTGAAATTCACTGAAAAAACCATCGGTTTCAGACACGTTATAGTTAGAAACTAGCATTTAAAAAACCTTTGAAATTCACTTAAAAAACCATAGGTTTCAGGCACGTTATAGTTAGAAATTAGCTTTTAAAAACCTTTGAAATTCACTGAAAAAACCATAGGTTTTAGGGAAAGTTATAGTTAGTTGAACATTTCACTCGTACAAAACCAGAGAAATTCCCCGTTATAGTTAGTTCAGCTAACTATAACTCGCGCTACACAATGCACTGCTGATGACGTCACATATTACATCACTCATGACATGGTCAGTGACATCACTGATGACATCACTGATGACATCTCAAATGACATCACTGATGACATCATCCACGTGATAATCTGATGCACCACCTCACACCCTAATATAACCTTTGATACACCCACTCTAAATTACAGACTGCCATTCGCAAAACCATAGACACTCCAACACCAATAACTACATACCCACTCACTGATTCTTAGGTCTACACACACATCCACTCACTCACCCGTACAGTCACTCATACTTACGGTCACTCAGTACAGGACTAGCATATGCACTCATACTCCTATATAGATACTCAAACACTGCCACTCATCCATAGAGGTACTCACACACCTAGTCAGTCATGCAAATAATTAAACACACTGCCATTTACTCACCTATACAGTTATACACACACCAGCTCACTTACTCATACAAATACTAGCATATTCTTACGCTCTTATACAATCACTGATACAAGCACACACTCATCCATACAGTCACTCTCACAATCACACACTCTCGCTTATAGCTATTTATATACTCCAACACACATATATACTGCCTTTCACATATGTAGATACTCACACATGTACCACTGGGACATACATTCAATCACTAACACACTCTTACACACACTTACCCACCCATACAGTCTATCACAGATGCACTCTTGAAACCATCCACCCAGTGAATCACCCACTCACACATCTATGCACAGAGTCATACACACCCCACCCACACAAACACTCAGGCACCCATACAGATACTCAGACAACCAATCAATAACTCATATAGACACTCATGTAGCTATTCACATACCCATGCAGCCACTTACACAGCAACAGACAGACGGATTCAGACATTCACCCAGTTTAGTCACTAACTCATGCATTCAATAAGATACGTTTAATCACTCACTTATAGAGTTAGTCACGCACCTACTAAATCATCCATACAGACACTTATACACCCACTCATTCTTCAATACGCCTTTCCCTATATATATTAAACATATTTCAACTTTACAGAAACACACAGTCACTGCATCATGTCATCAGTGATGTCATTTGAGATGTCATCAGTGATGTCATCAGTGATGTCACTGACCATGTCATGAGTGATGTAATATGTGACGTCATCAGCAGTGCATTGCAGGGGCGCGAGTTATAGTTAGCTGAACTAACTATAACGGGGGAATTTCACGGGTTTTGTACGAGTGAAATGTCCAGCTAACTATAACGCCCATGAAACCTATGGTTTTTTCAGTGACTTTCAAAGGTTTTTAAATGCTAATTTCTAACTATAAGATCTGTAAAACCTATGGTTTTTTCAGTGAATTTGAAAGGTTTTATAAATGCTAATTTGTATCTACAATGTCCCTGAAACCTATATTGTTTTTAACTAAATTTAAAAAAGACGTGCATATTTTTTGTAGTGAAAAACTAACTGTAACAGTAGTCTGTTATAAGTTATAATTTAACAATGTTTAAAACTTAATTTGCACTAATTAATATATAAGTGTGGAAAAAGTGTGACGGAGCAGCTATGATACCTGACTTTGAACAACAGCGTCCAACTAACTATAACTGTCCCTAAAACCTATGGTTTTTTGAGTGAATTTCAAAGGTTTTTTAAATCAAATTTCTAACTATAACGTGTCTGAAACCTATGGTTTTTTCAGTGAATATATATATATATATATATATATATATATATATATATATATATATATATATATATATATATATATTCACTGAAAAAAACGTAGGTTTTAGGGAAAGTTATAGTTAGTTGGACATTTCACTAACTATAACTCGCGCCCCAGCAATGCACTGCTGATGACGTCACATATTACATCACTCATGACATGGTCAGTGACATCACTGATGACATCACTGATGACATCTCAAATGACATCACTGATGACATCATCCAGTAACTGTGTGTTTCTGTAAAGTTTAAATATGTTTGATATATATACAGGGAAAGGCGTATTGAAGAATGAGTGGGTGTATAATTGTCTGAATGGATGATTTAGTAGGTGCGTGACTGAGTCTATAAGTGAGTGATTAAACGTATCTTACTGAATGCATGGGTTAGTGACTAAACTATGTGAATGTCTATATCCGTCTGTCTGTTGTGTAAGCAGCTGCATGGGTTTGTGACTAGCTACATGAGTGTCTATATGGGTTATGGATTGGTTGTCTGAGTATCTGTATGGGTGCCTGCGTGTTTGTGTGGGTGGGGTGTGTCTTGTGGTTTGTGGCCTCCTGGTCTGCTTTGCTGCGTTGACTTAGGCCTGGCTGCCATGATGCCTTTATGTGCACGTTACTCTGAGTCGTTGTTCTGCTGACCTCTGCTCCTGCCAAGTTATTTTAGTACTGTCTGCGTTTTCTGTCTTTCATCTTTTCTCCTATTCCCTTTGGGCTATGTCTGCACACCATGTACAAGGTCGAAAAAAAACGTCCCTTGTTCTTGCTGATCTGGCCAGTCCCTCGCACCTAGGCATAACACTATGTACAGCTGCCATGGAGGAATTTGTGTGCTTTTAATATTGCAGTTTTCCCGCTTTAGAAGCACTTAGAGAAAACCTTTCCAGGGAGAAGAGCTGTGATTGTCTGCCGATGTAGACTTTGCATCTAGAGACTGAGGTATGGGGGTTCACTAGACAATGCCCAGAGGTCTTCTGTTTTTATAATAAACTAGCTACTAGCACGGGGAGGGTGGACAGGTCATTTAGCCCTATATCCACTGCTTTATGAAATGCTTTCCCCGTTTGTATTCTATGGTGTTGTAACTATGCTGAGTATATTATTCTTATGCATTATGCTGATAGTACTGACACGTGTACTGTATCTTAGAGCACGTTAGTTAAAATAAACATTTTAAACTATACAGTGTCTCTTCTTACGCGCGTTATGGACAGGTATGAGTGAGTGATGAAAGGGCGTTCTTGCTACTGCGAGTCCTGAGAGAGAGATACCATGTTCTGGGTTGTCTAATCATTGGTAACATTGATGCTGATGAGACGCTACAGCTAATCGGGTTGGGTTTTAGGTGCTAAGGTTTATGTTTGGCTCACCACTATATTCCGAGGTCCTATCATCCTGTGCATAGCTCTGTGTATGTGCAGAATCCCTACAACATGGCGCGACCAACGAGTGGGGCCGCTTATCTGCGAGACGCTTGAGTAGTATTTGTGCTTGTCCACAACTCCCCTCACAGACGCTTGCGGAAGTGTGTGTGACGGTGATACCTCCTATATTGACATTTTTATAGGTTCTTTCAAGCTTGAAGTTGTTAAAAGGTTCTTAACTAAAACCCTATATTGTGCTGCCTCAAATTAGGTTGTCGAAAATTTTAGCCTGCAATGGCTATTCAAATTGCGGCACATAGCCGTGCAGCGCTCCGGCCTCACTTAACCGTGTATGGAGTGCCTGACGCTGGTGTCGATCTAATCTTTGTGGTACAAGCAGACCCAGCTTACCACTTTGAAGTATTTTACTCTTGGGTCACTTTTCCGGCGGTGGATATAAACAATAATTTGTTCCATGAATATGAAGCCACCGTAGTTCCAAATCACTATAGACCTTATAGGAATATTGAAGTACCGCTCACGGCTTGGCAACACCGTGTTTGGTTTGATGGCGCCCTCCCCAACTGGTTACCACTGTTCGTTTAGGCCCCTTATCAATTGAATGGGCCACTTGGCCTGTCTTGGCCGGGTACACCCCACATCCGCCTTATATGATGATAGCAGTCACTGAATTGCATGATATGCATTCGTCTTTGATACAAGTGCATCGAGCCATAGTGCAGTATGTTACAGGCAACATCCAGGGAGCCCCACCTGGAGTTGCAGCCCATCCAGCTGGTGCAGGCGGTGTGACCATGAGTCCTGTCATGGTGAATTCGGTGATGGGCAAGCGCCCACAAAATAAGGATGATTTTCCTTATTGGCTTGCAGAAAAATTTGACCAGCTGGAGGCAGATTTTCCAAATACCTCTCCCGTGGAAAAACACAGAATTCTTACGATTAGTTTGCCAAAAGACTTAATCCCCGAGTTGGCAGAATGCAACAACTGGGGTAGGGTATTCGCAGCAGTATATGCGAAGTGTTTCGGCACTCCTTCCATGACAGTTCTCCCCTCTGTAATTAAACGCGTGCAGGATGAGCATGGCCCTGAAGTGGCTGTGGAATTAGGGATGAGACTGGTGGGAGTGTTCGACGTAGTAGCTGATTTGATCCTTGCGAATGTCAAGGGCGATGCAGTGAACTTTCAAGTAGCTAATGCTTTGGCTTTGGTCCCAGAACCGGACAAGCCACGTGAATTACCGAAAATTATTGCCCAGGCTTACAAAACTATTGGCAGAAATAGCCTGGGCGTAAAGCCTTTTGCTAAATCGCAAACACAATCGCAACAACAACAACCAAAAACTCAATCTGAGAAAGATGAGAAACCAGTCTTTACTAAAAAGAGCTGGAGGTTGAAAAAACAGGGTAAGCAACAAAAGAGACCGGGGTCGCGAGGTGCATCCCTGGTTTCAGTTTCTTCTGAATGCACTTATGATTTGCGCGATAGGGCGAGAATTAAATCTCCACAGAGATTTCAAATCCCTGATACGCGTTCTCCTCGTTCTTCACAGGCACCAACAACTACACAAGCTGGTGGAGGAGATCGCCAGCATAGAGGAAGGGGTCGAGAGGCACCCCAGGGATGAGACCAACCTCGACAACAGGTCAGAGGGAAAGCAGAAGAATTTCAACGCTCTCGCCCACAGTTTCAGAAGAAGAAAGTTGCCGCTGTAACAGCTAGGGGTGGGCGGAATTTGCGTAGTGGCGCTACGCAAAGCTCCGCAAAATGGTAAAAAATCTCCGCGAGCATGCAAAAGTTCCGCGAACACGCGGAATTGCTTGTTCCGCCCGTTCGCGATACTTTTTTCCTGTTCGCGAACGCTGTTTGCGTGCTCGGGGAGAAATATCTCGCGAACATGCATTTTGAAAGCGCGAACAAGCAAAAAACTCCGCGAAGTCGCGGATCGCGGAATTTTTGGCAATTTCGCATTCTCCGCGGAACGCAAAATTACCCAAATTCCGCAAATTCCGCGAGCGGAACGGAATTTACCGCCCAGGCCTAGTAACAGCGAGATATGCCAAAGACGGTGAGAACGAGACTCCTGAATTGGACGTGGGCAGTGACCCTCCTAGACAGCACAGCGGAAGTTACCATAGTGCAGGAGGCGCTACGTCCTCATGTGGAGGCAACAGCAACTGAAACATTCATTACTGTTGAGACAGCAGACACCAGAGTGGCTCCCCCTGACAGACTATATAATATTGTTCTTCAAATCGAAGGTGACATTCAGCGTGTAATCAAAGGGATTTTTGGGAGAATCTGACCTCTTCTTACGACATTCTGTTAGCGGAGGCGGATTGGCCGCCCCATTCGTACTTGCTGCGTGCAAAGGGGAGGAGGTAATCCTTCCGAGCTTTTCTCGACATGTTCCAAAGGACAAAGCGGAGGCTCTTGCAGCTGAGTGGGCTGTGTCCCTGGCTTCAGCGTTATACCGCAACCACGTGGGCTGGGATGAAGACTCTCCCCCCCATGAAATACCTTTGCGGTCCCTACCACAGCCACAACCCCAATATCCCATTAAACGGGAAGCCAAAGACCCCGTTTCCGAAATTCTGACCCAGTTAGAATATCAGGGCATGATTGAAACATGCATGTCACCTATGAACAATCCCCTTTTCGCGGTTTCTAAACCCGATGGATCGTACCGCTTAGTTTTGGATTACCGGCATTTGAACTCTCATTGTCGGACCTTAGCGGTGCAAAATACCCACAGTTCTGCGCTTGTAGGCAGTCTTGTTCATAAAAAACATAAAACGACACTTAACCTCTCCAATGGATTCTACACGTACAACTTAGCCCCGGAGAGTAGCCAATGGAGCGCTCTTACATCCGGTGGTAAATTATTCAAATTCCGGCGTTTACCTATGGGCTACAAGAACAGTCCAGGCGTATTCGCTGCCCGTGTTGTCTCTTTGTTAGACGGCATAGACACAGATGCATGTCGTACGTCGATGACATTTATCTGACAGACGACAAATTATTCCCACATCTTTCCCGAGTGGACTGCATTATCCTAGAATTTGCTGTCTTGGGATACAAATTTAATTTTGCCAAATCCCACATTGGTGATTTTACTGTTTTGTTTTTGGGCTATGAGCTCAACAATGAAGGTAAGGGCTTAGCCCCTCATTTCCTAGAGAAATGCGCACTTTTGTGCCCTCCTACTACTCTGAAGAAACTTCAGTCTCTGCTGGGTTTTCTGAATTTCGGGCGTACTTACATTCCCGAATATGCCCAGCTTATCAAGCCACTGTATGCCTTGATACAACCTAACTTTTCAAAGTCATGCTGGATTCCGCAGCATACCTCCATTCTGCAGTATTTGCAGACTGACCTTCTTGAGTCTAAATACTTGTTGACTCGTGATAACCACACAAACCTGGTGATTAGAATAATTCCAGGGGCAGTGGCTTTCACGTACTTAACCTTTAACGAAGGTGACACAGTACCCATTGCATACAAGTCGCATCTTTACACTTCCGCAGAAATGCGCTTTTCCTCTGTGGAGAAGGTTTTGACCGCAGTGCAAATGGCGATTCTTATGGAACGCGCGCTGGCACAGGGAAAACGCATTCTGGTGGTAACACCATATCCTGCCCTGGAGGCAGTGACAAAGGCAAGTGTTCCGAACTCTAAAGCTTTGCACCCCCATTGGATTCAATGGGCAACCTCTTTGACGTCTCCGGATGTCACTTTTATTTTTGATTTTTCTCTTCAGACTCAGGAGTTTTTACAGTATGAATTCATTCATCCTCCTCCTCTGTCATTGTTACCGCTTGAGGATTACGATTGTGTTATCTATACCGATGGCTCGGCACAACCGGCCACGGGTTCCAAGCATGCTTATTCAGCCGCATGTGCTATTGTTGCAGGTACCTTTGTGAACGGAAAGTTCAAATCTACTGTAGTGCACACTCAGGCACTCGGGGACAGTACTGCACAATTGGCCGAGCTGCGCACATTGGTGCTTGAGCTTGAATTCGCTACTCCGGATGTGACCACTGTGAGAAGTTGGCCTGGCATATGCTGTCCACTAATTATAGTGGGCACCTTGCACCAGTCCAAACAACCCCTTATTGGAGATAGGTTAAAGACAACCTTATTGAAAGCTATCCTAGTGGTAGCTATGGAGAGCATCCTTCAGGCTAAGTCTTGAAGGAATGTAAAGCAGCTTGTTTTACCAGTCTATAATCTCTTGAGTGATCAAATGAAAGAGCACCACACCAGGTATATATTCAAAATATATGTATTTATTGCTAAACACACCCCTCTAGTCTCTTTATGAGGCTAGAGTTCAAAGTACATAAGTTAGAAGTTATTAAATCACAGTAATAGCACAAATACACGTTTGGGCCCTAGGGGCGTACCAAACCATATACCAATAAAGTGGTATGCGAACCACGACTGAACTAGACACTAGGCCTAGAGCCTCTAGAAGTGCTTGGACCACAAGGAACCACCCAAGGTAGTGACACAGGGGACCTACGGGAGACGCGTGCAGTGTAAATACACAACCGCGATACGCCGTTGACTTCTATGGAGAAAGTCGGGATCGGGAAATTAGAGAAAAGGGACACTTAAAAGAGGACTAGGACAAAACCCTTTGAGATCTAGGACTTTGAAGAGTCTCTACCCACGGGAGCACCGGAGTACTCGTGTTACCTCACCCAGGGAAGCCGGGTGCATAGGTGCCTTTCGGGGTCGGGTTTCGTCGTCGATTCGAATGGCGATCTGCTGCAAAGTGCTGCTGGCGGCCAAGAGAAAAGTGTCCGGGTGGATCCAAGAGTGGATCGGAGTTCTGAAGAACCTGAAAGCAGAGGGGACAGAGTCTGGGTCACTAGCCAGTGACCAGGAAGGCGATGGACAGATGCCCACCGATGTCGAGTGCTTCAGGTGCGTTGACAGTCGTCTTGACTCTTCAGCCACGAGGTCCAGGAGGCGTTGTCGGCGACCAGGAGCAGGATTCGGGCTGGTACACAATGTCTGTCGAGTGCTGAGGTATCGGCGACCGGATTCGACCCAACAAACCTTGGCAACGGCAAGTCTCGGTGAAGATGTAGATCGTCGATGGTGCAGACCAGTAAGGTCTGTGGAACTCACCCAGCGAGGGTAAGTGAGGGCAGGCCTGGAGCAAACAGGATGCCAAGTAAGAAAAGGATTGGCCTTCGTTAAGGGCTACTAGCCAATGGGCTAGCGACCACGAAGGAGCCTCGTGACGCCGCACGTGGAGCTGGCTTACAGGACACTCGTGGAGTGGGGGCCAGTGATCTTCGGTGCAGGTGGTGCTGGAGGCTATGGCTACTCGGAGTCCAAAGCACGACTTCTTGGGAGACCCAGAAGACGATGCACTTGCAAATGTGCTCGGTGTCCAGGGGTCATGGTCTCAAGTCACCCACGATAGCCACGGGCCTCAGCTTTGCTGGGGACTCAGGGTAGCTTCGGGGAAGTCTGAGAATCCACCTCTGGTTATGTGATGACTTCGGCGTCCGACGGGAGCTTCAGAAATGCGAACCGGACAGATGCTTCTTTGGTGCCTGCCAAGCAGGGAGTCACTCCTTGACCCCAAGGGAGATTCTTCAGTCCTCTAATCGTGAGTAGAGCGTCGAAGGTCCAGGATTCAGTTTCAGAGTTTCATCCAGGTATAATCTAATCTTGCTGTGGCAAGGGTTCCCCATTTTAACCAGTAAAACAGGGAGGGACTAACTCTATGACCCCACCTATGGGAGGGTCAAGGGAGGGGTGGCTACACCCACTTCCCTTTGTCCAGTTTCGCGCCAGAGCAGGGGAAGGTAGCCCCTGAGCTGGTTTGAACTGGCATATGCACAGAGGAGCCTTTTGTTCCCCCAGTGCAGGACTTCAAAGCACTCTAAGAGTGCACCCACCCAGCCCCAATACACATTATCCTGTCTGGGGAGGTGGTCACACCTCCCTGCAACAGGAAACCTATTGTCCAGGCCTCCCCTGCCGGAGTTTCGTCCAGCAGCAGGAGGCCAGACTTGTGTCTGTGGCAGCAGCATCCATTTTGTGATGCCAGGGCTTCAGAAAGAAGTTACCGGGTAAGCCAGAGTTAACATGTCTTTCCCTCTAGAAGGGTGGAATGCTACCCCTGCCGCCAGGATTGGCGGGGGTAGTATTCCAAGATGTTTGACACCAAACACGACATGTTTAGGTGCAGCCATTCCAAAGTTAGCATTTTACCGCGAGGATATAATGCGCTTAAGAGTATATGGTCAGGCTGCACTACAAACAGCATCAGAGATGGTCTCCGAACACTGCAGAGGGGCCCTGCTCATGCAGGGCACCCTCTCACATAGGAACCACGCACTCTGCCTTTAGGATTGATAAGGCCTGCTTAGGAGTGACTTATAGGTTTATATGTGTGTATGTATTTCGTGATATAGGTAACCTATATCACAGTAAGGGGTGCATGCACCACCTTACCCAGGCTGCAGTAGCAGACCTGTGGTGTCAGTTTGGATGGCCTTCCAGGGGTGGCATAATACATGCTGCAGCCCCTGGCAGGCCTCTGAGGTACCTATGCCCTTGGTACATAGTATACCATATACTAGGGACTTATAAGGGCACTCCAGATTCCAATCAGAGATGTGCCTAAGGCACATGGAAACCATTTTACAGAGAAAGCAGATAGACTGGGGCCCTGAATAGCAGGATCCCAGTCCAACTAAGTCATAAACCAGCAAAACACCATAAAAAAAGTGGGGGCAACCATATAGTCAGATTCCACCTTCCTACAACCACTCTAATTGTATGCGATTCTTACTACTGTGTTCAATCTTACAATGACAATCTGTTCTTTTGGTCGCAAAACGACTACAGAGACGTCAAAGGTAGCACAATTAAGCATAAAATGCTTTGGGTTCGAGTGGCAGATTTGAAACAACGTCTGCCTCTCACACAGGTGGTTCACACTCTTGGCCATCAGCGGGTGGGCGCACACGCTGTTGGTAATGGTCTGGCAGATGAAGCTGCCAGATCAGCAGTAGTCACGTGCTCAGTCGCAGCAGTTACCAGATCCATGTCAAAAATTGATACTGATATTCTAGCCGCTATTGCTGCAACAAAGGAAGGTGCTAACTACCCTAGGAGTTTTCCTTCCAAATATTCTTATCAATTAGGTCCCAAACATGCTCCTTATGTAACAATACCCGATGTTGGTGATCGGCTGATCTCCAACGCGGACCGCAGAATTTCCTTGATAACGGCCGCACACGAAGGCATGGCTTCGGCTCATGCTGGTGTGTCTGCAACTGTTTCCATCTTGCAGCAGCGTTACTGGTGGCGTGGTTTATACAAAGACACCCATACTTATGTGCTTTCTCGTGATGTTTGTCAGCAGATTAAGCCTTCCACGGTTACACGACCACCACAGACCCCGCTCTGCATTTCAAACAGACCTTTTGGGTGTGTTTACCTGGATCACTGCGGTCCATTTTCATCAGACACTGCCTATAAGTATATCTTAGTGGCGGTGGATTCGTGCACACGTTTCATCTGGGTCTGGCCACAATGGAGTGCTGACGCTCGAAATGTCATCAGGGATTTGTGTGTCTTTGTGGGAATTTTCGCCTGTGGCACCTTCCATTCTGACTAAGGTCCAGCATTTGCCTCTAAGGCTTACAAGGATGCAATGGGTTCACTGGGGGTGCAGGTGAAATTTTTGTCTCCGTATCGGCCTGAGGGCAACTTGATCGTTGAACGAATGAACCGTGATTTAAAGCAATCCTTGACAGCTAGAGTCTTAGGTACTGGCAGGAACTGGCTGCCCACTTGTACACCGTACAACGTGCACTTAATAATCTCCCAAGAAGACCTCTGGGTGGGCGGACCCCATACGAAATGCTCTTTGGCATAAGAATGTTTGTGCCTGACTTTGATGGTCTAGACATGGCGGCACAATCCACCATTTTTGATATAGATAACCATTCTACTATGTTACAGGACTTACAAGAAGCCCGAGACAAACTTGCGATTGCACATTTACCTTCAGCCACAGACAATGCGCTGCAGATTCCGGTTGCTGGCTGGCTTCCGAAGATTGGAGATCTGGTTCAAGAGAAGGTGGAGAACAAAAAAGAATTTGGCCCCTCATATCGTGCACCAGTTCCAGTCCTGGGCTTGAAGGGAACTCGTACAGTCATCTTACCGCCACTTCCTGGTCACAAGGAGAACAGATACATCTCAAGGGAAAATGTCAAGCTACAACATCTGGCCAATCCGGAATAGTGTTACACCAGCGGTCACTTGTCCTGTCATTTACCGGACTAGTGTTCGTGGTCCTCCTGCACGAACGGTCACTGATGTTGCAATTGAGATGGTTGATTTGCCTGATTGGCCTGCTCGTTTACTCGATGACCCGGTCTCCCCCTGCAACAACGAGACTGAGTATACCTATCCCGATAACGAGTTGGTGGCACACTTACCAACAATGCCACTGAGCCCAACACGTTATTCCTTTGACTCGGATTCCACCTCATAACTTGTCCCGTCCAAATTCAGTATTCTTGTATCCTGTTTCAGAGACAATTTTTTAATTCCCCCCTGGACTTACATCGGGTTGGTGCTATTTCTGATTTTTTTGTTCATGTCCATTGGCTTTGTCACAGTGTTTTTTCTACTTATAAATGGTCACTATTTACCAGAACGCTCTGCTGTGAACTGTGTCACTGGAACTTTGGCTCCACATTTGTCATCTCACATAATGAAGAGGGACCACACATTCATGAACATTTCAGCTTTTCCAGTGGCTGATGGCATCGTATGGGATGCAGTAAATTTCCAAATTCACGGAACAACCGAAATTATTAATGTACCAAATGTCCTTCGTGTTTCAATGGGTGATGTCGTAAAAGTAATATTCATTCTGACGATTGGGATGTGCATGCAGTTGAAGCATTATTTACTGATTTGAAATATGCTGCCTTTAATGCTGAAGATTTGTACATGAATTCTGCAAATTATGCTGATTTGTATTGTTACCAGCATTGGGGCAACCACTTTGTCCATAAACCAAGTACACTGCGTGGTCTTTTCAACTACACCCAGTGGGAGCATTGTCCAACACCTTTACCTGGTAGCTACCAGACTCTTAGAGATAAATTCACTTATTTTACAGACTTTAATAGATCAAACCCTGGGTCCTATTATTTTAGGACCCTGGGGTCCCCATCCCCCAGGACCTGACCATAACATAGAAGGGGGCCACGTGGCCCCCCTCCCGGGGCCATATTTGTCCCCGGGGTCCCCATCCCCGGGGCATGGCCAGTGTTTTTTTTAAATATATTTGGAGGGGGGCTGGTGGCCCCCATCCTCAGGCCATTTATGGCCCCAGGGACCCAATCCCCGGGGCCGGCCTTTGCGTGTTTTAATTTTTTTTAAATAAATTGGGGGGAGGGGGTCCGCATGGCCCCCCTCCTGGGCCACTTCTAGCCCCGGGGACCACATCCCCCGGGGCAGGCCCTATCCATTGGGGACCGTGGGGGGAGCCCCAATGCCCCCATGGTCCCGCCGGCTCCCCGCATCCTGCAGGAGCCGGCATTGCTTTTCCACATGGAGTGCTACTGACATGCAGCTCCCCATGTGGAAAAGCAATCTGCTTTGCATTTTGGAAGCGAGAGCAGGTTTCCCTGCTCTCGCTTCCAAAATCCAAAGCACGTTTGCTATGGCAGGGCGGGAGCCGTGAGGCTCCCGCCCTGCCATAGCAAACAGCAGTGTCCCGGGGGTGGGTACCCCGGGACACTGCAGGAGCCGGCCCTGTGGGGTGGCAGTCCACAGGGCCATCACGGGCTCCAGGAGGGGGGCCGCGCAGCCCCCCTCCCTTCAATTACAAAGCCCCGGGGAGGTGGTGGTCCCCGGGGATTGGGGGTCCGTAACGGACCCCCAAATTTGCATTTTAGTGCCCCAGGGAGGTGGTGGTCTCCAGGGCATGTGGGGGGGCTCGAGCCCCCCCACATAGTTTTTTTTTTTTTTTTTTTTAAAACAAGCCCCGGGGGGTGGCGGTCCCCGATGCTGCGGGGGTGCCATGTGCCCCCCGCAAATAATTAATGAAAGCCCCGGGGGTGGTGGTCCCTGGGGCTTGGAGGGGTCTTGGAGGCCCCCCCACACATTTCAAAATTAGGCCTGGGGGTGGAGGTCCCTGGGGCTGCGGGAGGGGCTGCATGCCCCCCGCAACTCATAAATAAAGCCCCGGGGAGGTGGCAGTACCCAGGGCAGTATGGGGGGGATTGGGGCCCCCCATATATTTTTTCAGTGCCCCCAAGACCTGGCCCACCCGAGGGCTTCAATTAAGCGAAGCGCGGGAGCCCGCGCTTCGTCTTTTTTTTATTATCTTGGCCGGATTCGCGCACCCAGTGCGAATTCGCCCGTTTTTTTTTTTAAATGCTTTTTTGGGCCCTGGGGGTCCTTGTGGGGCCCCCTGAGCTGGCCTAGGGGGTCAGGGTGTTTCTACCCTGCCCCCTTTTCTTGTTTTTTGCATTTGTTTTTCTCTTTTCTTATGACTCGGTTCTACCGAGTCACAAGATGGCTGCCAACAGTTCCTGATTTGGAGTGTTGACAGCCAATTAGAATGAAGCTCGTGGTCGGGAGGGTCCGCGGATCCCCCGGGCCTCTAAATATCGAATCTTTTATTTTTTGATTTTCTCAGCAACTACTGAACGGATTTATACCATTTAAAAAAGGGCACTTTCTGAACCAAGCACTACCTTTTTGCCAAATTTGGTGTAATTCCGTTCAGCAGTTCGGGCTGTAGCCGTGTCTAAAGTTTCCTATGGGAAATTCATTTTCTGACCTCTTTTTTTTCAATATCTCAGGAACTACTGAACGGATTTACACCATTTAACAAAAAGGGCTCTTTCTGAACCAAGGGCTACCTTTTTGTCAAATTTGGTGTAATTCCGTTCAGCAGTTCTGGCTGTAGCCGTGTCTAAAGTTTCCTATGGAAAATAACATGGAGAAAACACGTTTTGGGACCCCCTTTTTTCTCGGCACCCGCTTGGCGAATCAACGCAAACCTTTCAGGATAGGAGCTGACCGGAGCGGGCCACATGTTTTGATAATTTCGCGAAGATTCGTCAACCGGCGCCAAAGTTATTGGGAAAGAAAAAATGCTTTTCCTATGGAAACTTGGTCCTAACTATAACTATCTACTGGCGACTGCCTGTAGATAATATATATATATATACATATATATATATATATATATATATATATATATATATATATATATATATATATATATATATATGTATATATATATCTCCAAATGACCACCTCCTTAAAAGCAGTGGAGAGGTGTGGTGCAGCGGCCAGGGCAGCTGACTCCGGAGCACAGGGGTCACGGTTCGATCCCTGGCTCTGGCGGCAGCTCAGCACCATGTGACTCTGGGCAATAGCTCACTTAATTTCCACTCCGGCCCCCAGCGCCTTGAGACTTGTAAGGGTGAGTAGCTGCGCTATATAAAAACGGACTTACATTTTTTTTTTTTTACTTAAAAGCAATCGACAAGGCCACAGCGGGGAATATTGCGGGAGACTCTTTATTCACCGGTTACAGCTTTGCATAATGCATTTTGGCATGTCCGCCTTCATCAGATGCTGCTGTTACCGCGTTGTCACCTCCTCCCTCCTTTGAACTTCCTGTGGCGCTCCCATTGGTGAGAGATCAGCTGATCCTGCTGCATTAAGGACAAAGCAGTCAAATGGGAGACTACAGTTCCCAGCATGCATCAGATTGGATAAGTGTGGCAGCAGGAATCGATGTTGCTCATGTGAGTGCTGTTGTTTGCCAATTCAAAGGGGTGGCCGTATAGCAGCTGGTGATCACGTAATTGATGGTGTTCAGGGCTCCCTCAAGTCCCCTACGTCTAGCCCCAAAATTGAAACAAACCGGGCCGTGAGGTTAGCTGGAATCAAGCTCACCTCCCCGTGTAGTCACAGGCTGCCGATGGCAGCAGCCTTTGGCATAGTTCGTTCTCGCGACGGTCCTGGATGAATCAATACCCTGATTAAGAACAGTCCATGTGCCAGTGTTATCCAGGACGCTTGATAGACGGGGCCTTGTTTCGCGTTACTGGCAAGCACAACAAAGTATCTCCAAACAACCACCTCCTTAAAAGCAATCGACAAGGCCACAGCGGGGAATATTGCGGGAGACTCTTTATTCACCAGTTACAGCTTTGCATAATGCATTTTGGTATGTCCGCATTCATCAGATGCTGCTGTTACCCAGTTGCTACCTCCTCCCTCCTTCGAACTTCCTGTGGCGCTCTCATTGGTGGGAGATCAGCTGATCCTGCTGCATTAAGGACAAAGCAGTCACATGGGAGACTACAGTTCTCAGCATGCTTCAGATTGGGTAAGTGCAGCAGCAGGAATCGATGTTGCTCATGTGAGTGCTGTTGTTTGCCAAGCAAAGCGGGGGCCTTGTAGCAGCTGGTGATCATGTAATTGATGGTGTTCAGGGCACCTTCAAGTCCCCTACGTCCAGCCCCAAAATTGAAACAAACCAGGCCGTGACATTAGCTGGAATCAAGCTCACCTCCCCGTGCAGTCACAGGCTGTCGATGGCAGCAGCCACTGGCGTAGTTCGTTCTCAAGGCGGTCCTGGATGAATCAATACCTTGATTAAGAACAGTCCATGTGCCAGTGTTATCCAGGACGCTTGATAGACGGGGCCTTGTTGTTGTATTCTTGGATTTCTAGGAATGAATTCAAAGTGGCTCTGTACTAGACTGTCTTTAAATGATCGACTTCTTCTATATGTGATTTTCGGATAATTAGGCAAATGATTTCCAATAATCTAATCAGTTTTTAGAATATGCCAGTTACGTTTAAAAATATTTTGGATGGTATGTGCTTCATTAGAGAAGGTTGTAATCAGTCTAAATTCTGTGTTTATCTGGACACCTTTATCCTCATTATTTCTCCTATCCTTGAGCAGACATTTTCTTGGAATTTTGTCAACCCTATCTAGTGTCTCCTTCAATAAGGCATCAGAGTATCCTCATGTTTTGAATCTGTCTAGAGCCTCAATAGCTGCCTCTTCGAAATCTTGTTGCCTCGTACAATTTCTTTTCAAGCGTAACAATTCCCCATACGGAATACTCTTTTTTAATGGAGTGGGGTGGCTGCTATGTGCCTCTAGAATTGAATTGCCTGCCGTAGACTTACGGAATAGGGAAGTACAGATCTGACCATCTGCAATAAAGACTTTTAGGTCCAGATAATTAAACTCAGAGGCGCTGATCTCTCCATTAAAGTGCAGATTGAACATGTTATTATTTAAGGCATGTACTGTTCAACCCCATCCTGTGGTCCTTTCCACAATATAAATAAATCATCTATATAGCGGTACCATCCTATAATGCAAGAAACCCATCTGTTGTTGTTGTCAGCCCATGCCACCTGCTTCTCCCACCAGCCTATGAATAAATTTGCATAGCTGGGGGCGAAGCAGGTACCCATGGATGTGCCTTTAAGTTGTAAATACAGTTGTTTCTGAAAGAGAAAGATGTTATTACTCAAACAGAATGTCAAGAATTCAATTAGCATCTCATTATGTTCAGCCAGTTTCAATGATCTGCCCTTCAAGAAGTATCTAATTGCCTGTATGCCTTGCATATGATCTATACACGTGTAAAGACTTTTTATATCCAGCACTACCATCAACATGTCTGGCTCCCAGGTGATGTTGGAAATGATTCTAATGAAGACTTTCGTGACACGGACAAAGGATGGCAAAGTCTTGACATATTGATTTAGGAAGCAATCAATGAATTGAGACATGTGCTCTGTGAGGCTACCCTTGGAAGAAATAATAGGGCGCCCTGGCCGTGTATTGGCATCTTTGTGAATTTTTGGGAGATGGTAGAATGTTGGTGTTACAGGATAGGAACAATGTAAAAACCGTACTTCCTCTGGATCTAGCATCCCCTGAATGAACCACCTCTGTATCATATCATGGTATTTGATGATACTCTGACTGTATCTTTTCTTTGTGATTCTAGCATAAAAATCAATATCTGACAATTGTCTCAATGCTTCCTTACTGTAGTATTCTTTAGTCATTAACACAATATTGCCACCCTTGTCAGGTGGTTTGCAAATAATATTAGGATCTTGTTGAATTCCCATAATTGCCTTTTTCTGTTCATACAAGAGATTTGACTTCTGCACATGTCTTGCTTCTTCCTACACTTTTCTTTGTCTTTGTGGACTTCTGTTGCTTCTTTCTGCATTTCTTTTGCTTCTTTCTGTGCGTTTTTTCTTCTTTCTTCACATGACCTACCTCTGTAGGCATAGTTAGAAACTAGCATTTAAAAAACCTTTGAAATTCACTTAAAAAACCATAGGTTTCAGGCACGTTATAGTTAGAAATTAGCATTTAAAAAACCTTTGAAATTCACTGAAAAAACCATAGGTTTCAGACACGTTATAGTTAGAAATTAGCATTTAAAAAACCTTTGAAATTCACTGAAAAAACCATAGGTTTTAGGGAAAGTTATAGTTAGTTGAACATTTCACTCGTACAAAACCAGAGAAATTCCCCCGTTATAGTTAGTTCAGCCAACTATAACTCGCGCCCCCGCAATGCACTGCTGATGACGTCACATATTACATCACTCATGACATGGTCAGTGACATCACTGATGACATCACTGATGACATCTCAAATGACATCACTGATGACTTCACTCATGACATCATCCATGTGATAATTTGATGCATCTTCTCACAGCCTAATATAACCTTTGATACACCCACTCTAAATTACAGACTGCCATTCTCAAAACCATACACACTCCAACACCAATAACTACATACCCACTCACTGATTCTTATGTTTACACACACATCCACTCACTCATACGTACAGTCACTCATACTTATGGTCACTCAGTACAGGACTATCATATGCACTCATACACCTATATAGACACTCCCACACTGCCACTCATATATAGAGGTACTCACACACCTAGTCAGTCATGCAAATAATTAATCACACTGCCATTTACTCATCTATACAGTTATACATACACCAGCTCAATTACTCATACAAATACTAGCATATTCTTACGCTCTTATACAATCACTGATACAAGCACACACTCATCCATACAGCCACTCTCACAATCACACACTCTCACTTATAACCATGTATATACTCTAACACACATATATACTGCCTTTCACATATGTAGTTACTCACACATGTACCATTGAGATATACATTCACTCACTAACACACCTATACACACACTCACCCACCCATACAGTCCATCACAGATGCACTCTTGAAACCATGCACCCAGTGAATCACCCACTCACATATCTATGCACAGAGTCACACACACCCCACCCACACAAACACTCAGGCACCCATACAGATACTCAGACAACCAATAAATAACTCATATAGACACTCATGTAGCTATTCACAAACCCATGCAGCCACTTACACACCAACACACAGATGGATACAGACATTCACACAGTTTAGTCACTAACCCATGCATTCAGTAAGATACGTTTAATCACTCACTTATAGACTCAGTCAAGCACCTACTAAATCATCCATTCAGACACTTATACACCCACTCATTCTTCAATACCCCTTTCCCTAAATATATTAAACATATTTAAACTTTACACAAACACACAGTCACTGGATGATGTCATCAGTGATGTCATCAGTGATCTCATTTGAGATGTCATCAGTGATGTCATCAGTGATGTCACTGACCATGTCATGAGTGATGTAATATGTGACGTCATCAGCAGTGCATTGCGGGGGCGTGAGTTATAGTTAGCTGAACTAACTATAACGGGGGAATTTCTCTGGTTTTGTACTAGTGAAATGTCCAACTAACTATAACTTTCCCTAAAACCTATGGTTTTTTCAGTGAATTTCAAAGGTTTTTAAATGCTAATTTCTAACTATAATGTGTCTGAAACCTATGTTTTTTTCAGTGAATATATATATATACATATACATCCAATGAAAAACTGCTCACACAGAGAAGTGCCACACCCAATGTACTTTATTCACCTTCTTTATTCAGTAGGCAGCAGCAGAACAAAGCGTGCTTGTCTCAGCAAAAAGTCATGCCTCATGCCAAACGCGTTTCTGGAAACCTTTTCCCTTGTTCACTGGCAGGCCATGGTAGACAGAACAGCTGCATTGCATTTTTGCTCACATTTAAGTTCATAGTCCCGCCCAAAGGGGCGTATGCAAACATTGCATCTTGGTTCTTTAGTGTCAGGCAAAATTTTAATCCATAGTGGGGCCAGCAATCTTGAATCTTCCCCAAATAAAATTCCATCAGGTTTCTAATTCAAAGCAATGCCATTCTGCTGCTTTTGCTTGTGCCTCACCGAATCGGTTTACGTCGTCCTCACGGTGCTGTACATTGAAAGCACCCAGCCTGCGCTATCTGCAGTAGGGCAGCTTCGTGGCTGGAGTGGGCCACTATAAATCCAATGAAAAACTGCTCACACAGATAAGTGCCACACACAACATACTTTATTCACCTTCTTTATTCAGTAGGCAGAAGCAGAACAAAGCGTGCTTCTCTCAGCAAAAAGTCATGCCTCATGCCAAACACGTTTCTGGAAGACTTTTCCCTTGTTCACTGGCAGGCCACGGGAGACAGAACAGCTGTTTTGCATTTTTCCTCATATTTAGGTTCATAGTCCCGCCCAAAGGGGCGTATGCAAACATTGCATCTTGGTTCTTGTAGTGTTATGCGAAATTAAAATCCATAGTGGTTGCAGCAATCTTGAATCTTCCCCAAATAAAATTCCATCTGGTTGCTAATTCAAATCAACGCCATTCTGCTGCTTTTGCTTGTGCCTCACCGAATCAGTTTACGTCGTCCTCACGGTGCTGTACATTGAAAGCACCCGGCCTGCGCTATCTGCAGTAGGGCAGCTTCGTGACCGGAGTGGGCCACAATAAATCCAATGAAAAACTGCTCACACAGAGAAGTGCCACACATCACAATCTTTATTCACCTTCTTTATTCAGTAGGCAGCAGCAGAACAAAGCATGCTTGTCTCAGCAAAAAGTCATGCCTTATGCCAAACGCGTTTCTGGAAACCTTTTCCCGTGTTCACTGGCAGGCCATGGGAGACAGAACAGCTGCATTGCATTTTTGCTCATATTTAAGTTCATAGTCCCGCCCAAAGGGCCGTATGCAAGCATAGCATCTTGGTTCTTGTAGTGTCAGGCAAAATTAAAATCCATATTGGTTGCAGCAATCTTGAATCTTCCCCAAATAAAATTCCATCAGGTTGCTAATTCAAAGCAATGCCGTTCTGCTGCTTTTGCTTGTGCCTCACCGAATCGGTTTACGTTGTCCTCACGGTGCTGTACATTGAAAGCACCCGGCATGCGCTATCTGCAGTAGGGCAGCTTCGTGACCGGAACGGGTCACTATAAATCCAATGAAAAACTGCTCACACAGAGAAGTGCCACACACAACATACTTTATTCACCTTTTCCCTTTTTAACTGGCAGGCCACGGGAGGCAGAACAGCTGCGTTGCAGTTTTGCTCATATTTAAGTTCATAGTCCCTCCCAAAGGGGCGTATACAAATATTGCATCTTGGTTCTTGTAGTGTCAGGCAAAATTAAAATCCATAGTGGTTGCAGCAATCTTAAATCTTCCCCAAAATAAAATTCCATCAGGTTGCTAATGCAAAGCAATGCCGTTCTGCTGCTTTTGCTTGTGCCTCGCCGAATCGGTTTACGTCGTCCTCACAGTGCTGTACATTGAAAGCACCCAGCCTGCGCTATATATATCATCGTAACGCCGCATTCACGAATTTCCCTTCCGCAGGAAAGAACAAAGCGTGAACCCAATATTCGTGCTTAGTTGGTGTTTATTTCATCGCCTTCAATCCACCACAATCGCCATGACGCGTTTCGGCCGTACAACGGCCTTGATCACATGACGCGCTCTGGGAGTAACAGTTTCATTTTTAAAGTGCTAGTGCCTTTAACACATGATTCCTGCTTAACCATAGAATGGGAGGACAGACTTACTGAAATCGTCATAAATATGTGCAAAACGGCAATAAATATATAAATATATAAATATATAAATATACAGATATATGACCACACACACATGATAAAACATAATTGCAGAGTTTCATCATAATAAATATTTAAATACATATATATATATATATTTTTAAAAGTACAAATTTATGTAAAATACAATAACTTTGGCAGAATGTTTAAAAAGAACTTTTGTTAAATAGTTGAAAAATTCTTTATATTTAGTGCCAGAATGAATAAACATTCCTATGTTATGAATAATAATTGTATCTGTATAATACATCATGATCAACATTTATCAATTTGTGAATTACCATAATTATATATAAATGTTGTTTCAATTATTTAACGCGTGTGTTGGTCTGTTGCCAGTTTACACATTGCGCGATTCCTAAATCATATATTAGTCTAAGTAGACTTGTACCATATCGATCCCATTCCTATCAAATACTCAGTGCTTTAAATGTGCAAAATGTGAGTCACTAATGAACAAGATGTTCACTGGTTGTGCAAAATAGTGCAAAATTAAAAAACATGTGCAAATTTCTACAGCTTAAATGCTGAAAGCAGCAATATCAACTTAATTATTTCATCATATGTTTGATTTAATGTTCTAAATCCATGGGATTATATCATGTTTTGTTCCATCCGGACATATTTACAAACATGTATAAAAATCCTCGCTAGAATTGTGTCCATACGGGGTTTTAGTGTCTAGTTCTAAAATATATTTGGTTTCTAGACTTCACAGTTTTGCCTCACGATTTCCTCCTCTTCTTAATGGTGGAATACAATCTATTAAGAAGTATTTAAAGTCATCAGGGTTGTTGGCATGCCTTTCCTTGAAATGTCTGGTCAACGGGTAGGTTTGGTCAGAGTTGGTAATTGCTCTCATGTGTTGCAGTATTCTTTTGTGGGCCTGTAATTTAGTACTGCCCACATACTGCAACCCACAAGAGCACTCCAACACATACACTACATACTCAGTAAGACATGTCAGGAATTTGGTGATTTTAACGGGATCATCCCTAAAAGGGATGTTGTAATTAATTTTATTGACCCCATATTGGCATGCTCGACAATTATTACATTTAATGAATCCCTTGCGTGTAGTTAGCCAGTTCGCAGTTGGTCTGATCTCTGGACTGCTACTGATCAATGCATCACGCATAGATTTTGATTTTCTAAATGTAATAAGCGGATTCTTTGGAAGTTTTTTTACTGATAATAGTATCACTGCATATGATTGGCCAGTTTTTATGGAATATTTTGCGTAGAGTATTTTGTTGTCTACTGTATGTCAAGATTAGCCTTGTTTGTAACTCGGTTTCACCTTTTCCTTCTTGTAAGGTTGATTTTTTACTAAGCAGTTGCAGTCTATCTAATTTGTTTGCTTTTTTGATGGCTATATCGATTGTGCTTTCTTTGTAGCCTCTCTCCATAAATCTCATTTTACTGGAATGTTGGGCAATCTGTAAGTCTGCCTCATTACTGCAAACTCTGCGGATCCTCAGCATTTCCCCGTAGGGGGTGCTGTTTATCAAATGTTGAGGATGATGGCTAGTTGCATGTAATGTCCTATTGTCTGCTGTGGGTTTGCGATGGAGTCTTGTTTCGATTTTCTGATCCTTTATATAGACTTCAACATCTAAGAAGCATACTTGTTGGCTACTTATAGTGGCAGTAAAGTGCAAATTAATGTTGTTATTGTTCAGTTCGTTCACAAATTCATGAGCGCTTGCTTCGGTTCCCTGCCATATAACAAACAGATCATCTATATAGCGTAACCAAGTTACGCTGCGGACCCCCCCTCAGCGCCTTGAGACCCTCATGGGTGAGTAGAGCGCTTACAATTCCCTGATTGATTGAACCAAGTTATAACATGCCTGTCAACAGTTCTTATGTGCATTCTTTTCAGGACCATCTCCTCCCAAAAACCCATATGTAGGCATGAGTAGCTAGGGGAAAAACATGAACCCATAGCTACCCCTCTTACTTGATGTAGTACCTGGTTTTGAAATAAAAAATAGTTATTTTCAAGACAGTACGTAATCATAGCAATTAGCATTTTGTTGTGGTGGAGAATATGTAGTGGTCTAGAATTTAAGTAATGTTTGATGGCATTGATTCCGTCCTTGTGATGAATACTAGTATATAGGGACGTGACATCTAGACACATCAAGAGGTAGTCCAGTTGCCACTGACAAGAATTCAATTGTCGTAAAAAGTCCCCTGTATCCTGAACAAAAGATGGTAATTTTAGGACAAAGTCTTGTAAGAAGTAGTCTATGTACTTAGATGTATTTTCCAAAAGACTACCCCTTGCCGAAACAATGGGTCTCCCTTGGTGGCGTCATCGCATTTATATGAAGTTTGGGAATAAAATAAATCACCGGCATTACCGGATGTTCGTTTTTCAAAAACTTCAATTCATCCATACTTAGTAGTCCTGCGCTTCGCCAGGCATTTAGTTTAGAGTAATAGTCTTTCCAAGAGGCTCGAACGGTTTGAATATTGCTTTTTTTTGTAACAATTACCATTGTTTAACTGTTGTTTTGCCTCTTTTAAATATTCCTGACGTGGCCATAACACTATGTTTCCTCCTTTGTCGGAGTTCCTGATCAAGACTTGCTCATTTGTTTGTAGTTTTTTTATCAAACGATTGTGTGCATCAAGTTGATGATGATATTTAATCCGTGATCTCATTGTTTGATAATTCAATTTCTTTATTTCTGTGGTGACCAGTTCTCCAAAGATGTCTAAAGAGTCCCTTGGTGCCAATGGTTGAAATGTCGATTTGGGCTTGAAATTTGTTCGTATTGGCCCAAAAGGTATGCCTGCTGGGCTGCCACTTATTGCCTCATCGTTAGTACTTTTGTATTCTAGTTGTTGTAGATTAAGCAATGTGTCTGCATCACCAGCTGTAAGTTGGTAAGAGGAGACCTGCACATTTATGTTCCTACTCAAAGAGTCTGTTTTTTGGTTGACAAGATGATATTTGTTTAATTTTAATTTTCTAATAAACTTTTAGACATCAATTCTGGTCTGGGCATATTTAAAATTTCTTTCAGGGCAATAAGAGAGCCCCAGTTCCAGAAGTTGTGTTTCAGCTTTGGTTGGACTCAACAAAGACGAATTCACCACTGTGTTCCGTGTATTACTCTGTGTTCGATTTATTTCCTTTTCCATTTTTTGTTGCTCTGTGCTTGTTTGGTGTTGGTACCTTCGGACACATTTGCGCCACTCCCTGCGCCTCTGATTGTGTCTTAGTTTTTGCCTTCTGTCTTGTCTCAAACAGTTGACTTCCTCTGCCAGGGAGAATTTTTGAAACCTCAATCATGCCAACAAGTGGCTATGATCTGTTTCCGACTCACTCTCCACAGCCGAGCTTAAGTACATATATACTTATTACCTACTGGGGGTTGTCAGTAGGTGTTTATAGTTAGGATCTTGTTTCTATTCAAAAAGTGTTTGTTCTTTTGCCAATATCTTTGGCGCCGTTTGACGAATCTTGGCAAAATCTTCAAAACTAATGGTTTACTCAGGTCGGCTCCTGTCTGGAAAGTTTGGGGGTGATTCATCAAGCAGGGGCCGAGATAAAATGGGTGGCCCAAAACGCGTTTTCTCCATGTTAATTTCCATAGGAAACTTTGGAGCAGGCTACAGCCCAAACTGCTGAACAGAATTACTCCACATTTGGCAAAAAGGTAGCTCTTGGTTCAGAAAGCACCCTTTTTTTAAATGGTGTAAATCAGTTCAGTAGTTCCTGAAAAATTCAAAAAATAAAAATGTATATATCTGAGCACCGAGGAGGATTTGTGAATCCTCCTGAGCACTAGCTTAATTCTGATTGGCTGCCAGCACTCCAAACCAGAATGTGTTGACATCCATCTTGTGACTTGGTAACCGAGTCACAAGAAAACAGTAGGAAAAACATCAAAAAACAAGAAAAGGGGGCAGGGTAGAAATACCCTGACCCACTAGGCTTGCTCAGGGGGTCCCACGAGGACCCCATGGCCAAAAAAAGCATGTTTTTAAAAAAAAATCGACAGAGAAAATAAAAAAATGAACTGCGGTCTCCCGCGCTTTGTTGTACTTAAGCCCCCGGGTGGGCCAGGTCCTGTGGGCAATATTTATAATGAATGTGGGGGCCGCGTGGGCCCCCGCAGCACCGAGGACCACCACCTCCCCAGGGCTTGTTTTAAAAAAATGCGTGGGGGGCTCCTGCCCCTCCCATGCTGCCCCGGGGACCTCCACCTCCCCGGGGCATTGTTAATTATGTTGGGGGGCTTTGCAGCCCCCCCAAGCCCCAGGGACCGCCACCTCCCCGGGGCTTAAATAAAATTTAAAAAGTGTGGGGGGGCTCCTGCCCTCCCCCACACTGCCCCAGGGACTACCACTTCCCTGGGGTACACTTCATTCAAATGCGGGGGTCCGTTGTGGACCCCAAGGCCCCGGCGACCACTACCTCCCTGAGGCTTTGCATACATTGGGAGGGGGCCATGCAGCCCCCCTCCTGGAGCCCTTGATGACCCTGGGGACCACCACCCCCCAGGGCCGGCTCCTGCAATGTCCCAGGGTACCCACCCCAGGGAGATTGCCATTTGCTATGGCAGGGCAGGAGCACGGCCCCTGCCCTGTTATAGCAAACACTGCTTTGCTTCATTGAAGCGAGAGCAGGAAAACTGCTCTCACTTCAACAAAGCAAAGCATATTGCTTTTGGGCAAGGGGAGCTGCATGTTAGCAGCTCCCCTTGCGCAAAAGCAATGCCGGCTCCTGCAGGAGGGGGGAGCCGGCAGGGACCACTGGGGCATTGGGGCTCCCCTCACGGTCCTCATCAACGAGGCCAGGCCCCGGGGGATGGGGTCCCTGGGGCCAGAAGTGGCAGAGGAGCGGGGCCACATGGCCCCCTCCCCTATTTAGTAAAAATAAAAAAAGAGGGCAGGCCCTGGGGGTTGGGGTCCCCGAGTCCAATAGTGGCCCAGGGGAGGGGGGCGATGCGGCCCCCCTCCCCTAATTTAACAATAAATAAAAGAGGCCAGGCCCCAGGTGATGGGTCCCCGGGGCCAATAGTGGCCCAGGGAAGGGAGGCCACATGGACCCCTCCCATACATATAAAAAAACAAGGCCAGGCCCCGGGGATGGGGTCCCCAGGGCCAATATTGGCCTGAGGAGAGGGGCCACACTGTCCCCCTTTTTCTTTTCTTTTTTTCAAAATAAATATTGGCAGGCCCCGGGGATGGGGTCCCCGGGGTGAATATAGAATAATGGAAGTGAGGCGGGTTTTTTTCTTTCGAGTTTGGAGTCGCAACTCCAACGCGGCTCTTAGCGCGGTCCTCCTGTGTAATGTCATGTTGGATTCGCGAATTCAGCTTAAATAAATAATTAAGTAGTATATAATTTAGAAGGCAGTGTTGTATTTGTGATGTTGTTTTAAAGAGGTACTGTGATTTAAGTTAATGACAAGATTACAATTGATAGAGTTGTTAAAATATATAAAAATAAAAAATAATAGTTAGACTTGAAAAGTGTATTGTGTTGTAGTACACTGAATTCATGCTTTTGCGGATTCACGTCGGGTGCGCGAATCCACAAAAAAATTGTATATATATGTGTAAAAATAAATTTATATTCACTACTATGTTATAGGGTGGCTCTAAAAAGAGCCCTTGTTTTTATTATGAGTTTGTTGTAGCTACATGTAAGTGCAGATGCAGTGCTTTAGGCTGTTGAGAAAGACTCTGTTTCCTTGATCTGTGAAGTTTACTCCATCACTTCTGTAGATGTCATCCATATCAAAACGTAGATTGTTGTTATAGATGGAGCCCATTCTATGGTCTCTGAGGTAAGCAGAAACAGCTTTATTGACATTTTTTTCTAGCTTTCTCAATCTATGGACAGAATTGATTTGACCACTTCCATTTCTGTCTTTGGCATATATTAGAGTATACAAAGACAGTTTGAGGCAAAATCAACATCAATTGTGCAAAGGTGTCCTTCATTAGCATTTCAAGACCTACCCCAGTCAATGTGCCTAGGTCATTGCCACCACAGTGCACAATCATGAGTTCAGGGGGTTGGAGATGCAGAAAAGTTTTAACCAAAGGCATCAATTGGTGTCACTTTAATCCGATCTGTGCAATCCATTTTATATCCACATTTTGCAAAGCTAGGTCTTTGTCAATACCTCTGCATTCAGCATACCTTTTGCTCCAGAAAACACAGCTGTGTCCAACAATCATACTGTAAGCATCTTGAAGGGATGTCTGGAAGTAATGAAAAGTTGTCTGTAGCTGAGGTAGTCAGTTGGTAGAATGAGAGGTATCTAAAATGGTGGACAAAATACAGTATTTTAAAAAATAGAGAATTGATTGGCTGTTTAAGAAGATTGTACACTCAAAAATAGGGTGCATGTTAATTCCTTTAAAAGCATGTTCCTTATTGGTTAGTAGAACATGTTGTGAAAGGTACAGTAGATAGGATGAGGAGATATTTTGCAAACGTCAACCACACCTGCTGTTTGCATTTGTAACCTTGTGTGCTGGATTTGAAAATATGGTGAACTTGTGACCTGTAAGTTCAGTTGAATGTTCCATGAACTGTTACAATGGAAACTGGCACTAAGCAGAATGGAGGAAGGGTTGAAACTTTACTGTGGACTTAAAATATGAAATTGTAATTTATATAAAGGTGATATGTTATTAAAGTATAATTTCCTAAGTCAGTACTATCTTTAGAAGTGGTGTGTTGTTAAAAAATAGTGGTATTTGTATTTGTAATATATTTTACAACTCCTGTATGGATTTGCGGTTCAATCCCGTTGGGGCACGGTGGAGTTGCGACTCCAAAAAATTCCAGAACCAGTTTGGGCAGTTTTAGAAGTCAGTTGGTAAGGGTTCATATGTTTAACCAATAGAAATATGTTTTATAATTTGAAATAATTTAAGAAGCAATGTGATTTGTTACTTACACGTATTTGTGTGGAGATAGAGAGGGAAAGTTTGCCATTACAGGTTTTACCTTGCTGAGAGTGGTGCATTACATTGATTGTGTGCTTTATAAAATCTTTTATGAGTTCCTGATATTTTAAATTCTACAAATCGATTTGGAATGTGAGTTATAAATTTGTGAAGTGTATTATTTGTTAAGTTTACTTTTAATCTTTAAAAATTATTGATAAACTGTGTTGTTTGAAATATATTTTTAAATGTAGCGATGTGTATTGTAGTTTGTTTTATTCTAGTTAAAGAGATGTTTGAAATAGATTTTGTATAGTAAGATGTGTATATTGGAAGATGGATTAGTGATTATGGTATTTTGTTTTAGTGTGTGGATATGAATATTTGTAGTATGCCGCATAATTTAGGTGTTGCTTTAAAAGTGGAGGTGGAGTGTGTCAAGTTTTAAGGTGAACATGGACTTTTGTCTCAAGTGTGTCTCTACTTGTATATTTATTTTGATATGTATTATACATTTCAAGGTGCATGATGTATAACAAAGACGTGTTGTTGCTTTTTATGTGGTAGGCTCAAGTTTGTGAGTAGTAGTGTAATGGTGAAGATGTAGGATACTAGTGTGCTTTAAAAGATGTTGACATAAGGCATTAGTGGTTAGGCTTCTTTTTTTAAATTTGTAGAGAGGTACAGTTGAAATATGCCACATAATTTTGGGTGTTTGCTTGAAATTGGAAGTATGTTCTGTGAATTTTTAAGGTTAGGGTAGTGTTATGCTACAGACATATTCATGTATGCTTTTAGGAATATGGTGAGACATTTAGTAAAGACATGTGAAGGCTTCCTGCTTTGTATTTGGGTAGGTGTAACATTATAAGTAGTTGTAGAATGGTAAATCAGCAGCCCAAAAGAGAGGTTTGAGATATGTTTATAGAAATTTTATTTATTAGAGTAATTTGTATGATGTGTTGAAAGGTATATTTCATATATACCACATAATTTTCAGTTTATGTTTGAAAATTGTAGTCTCTGAAGTTTTGAGCTGTGAATGGTGTTGTGACTGAGATATGTTTCTACTAGCACATATATTATGGTATGTGTTATGTGTCTGAAGATGATAGATATATAAAACACAGGTATACATTTATCTGTATATTACTTTTATATATGATGCTGATAGCAAAAGGTACAGACATATGCATACATGCTTTTAGAAATATGGGGAGTCTTTCATCAAAGTTAAGTGAAGGGTTGCTTTGCTGTTAGCTATGCTCAATACCAGATTAGTACTAGAATAGTAAAGCAGAAGTAGTAGAAAAGTGATGTTTAAGATATGTTGGGAAAGGAATTATTGATTAAGGTGCTTTATAAGAGTCTGTGTAAAAGTTCACTTGAAATGTGCCGCATAAATCTAGGTATGTTTGAAATGTTAAGCGTTGTCTGTCAAGCTTTAAGGCCTTTATCGTAATTTTGTGAGTGTGGTTATGTTTCTACTTGCACATGTGTTCTAATATGTGTAATGCGTTTGGCAATAGCTATAGAAAGATGCATGCATGCTTTTAGGAATATGGTTAGAGTTATGGTAGAAACATATGATAGATTGCTACTTTATGTTTGACTAGGTCTAATATTTGTAGAATGGTGAATCTGTAGAATAAAATTGAGTTTAACAACATGTTGGCAGAAGGGATTACTGATTAGGCTACTTTCTATAAGTTTGGGGAAAGGCACACTTGATGATTTCAAAAGGTAGACATATATGCATGTATATTTTTAGGAATATGTTGAGATTTATAACAGAGTCATGTGTAGCTTTTATGCTTTATTTTGAGTATGTTCAGCACCCTGAGTGAGTAGAATTGTGAGGCTGCAGTACAAAAGTGTACACCATGTCATAGACCTAACGTTTGAGCTGCAGTTTCAGTATTCTGCTACTACTTAGAATGTTGTTGTTCTCTATTCACTCAGGCACTACTGTAGTACTACTCCAATCACTCAGGCAGTACGCATGCACTTATAAAATTACTCAGGCACTTCCTATGTACTCCTGTAATCTCCCAGATAATATCCCTGCAATCATGGAATCACTAGGCATTACGTATGTACTCTTTTAATCCCACAGACATAACACCTGCAATCATGCAATCACCAATGTTTAGTTATACACTGGTTTAATTATGCAGGCACAAGCCTTGCACTCTTCCAATCACCCTGTCAGGATCTATGTACTCCTCCAATCACTTTGCCAGTGTTCATGCACTTATAAAAACTCCTAGGCATTACCCTTACACTCTTTTATTCACAGAAGGCAATACCACAATGTTACTGCAAAAACTGAGGCAGTACTGATGCATTTATAAAATTACCCAGGCTCTTTCTATTTACTTCTGTAGTCCCCCAGATATTACTTGTGAACTATGTAATCACCAATGCATTAGCTATACACTGGTTCAGTCACCCAGGGAATACCCTTGCACTTTTTCAATCATGCACACACTAATCTTGTACTTATATAATCACTCAGCCAGTGCTCATGCTGTTATATAATCACACAGGCACTACCTTTGCACTCCTTTATTCACTCAGGCACTACCTCAGTAGTGCTGCAATCACCTAAGAAGTACCCATGCACTTATAAAATCACCCAGTGACTTTCTATGTAGTCATGTAAATCTCCAGATATTACCCCTGTAGTATTACAATCACCCAGGCATTACCTATGTACTCCTTTAATCCCCCAGACGTTACCTCTGTACTCATGCAATCACCAATGCATTAGCTATACAGAGCTTCAATCACCCTGGCACTATCTTTGCACTCTTTCAATCATGCATGCACCACTCTTGTACTTATGTAATCACTCAACCAGTACTCATGCACTTATAAAATCATCCAGGCATTTCCTTTGCATTTCTGTTATCACTCAGGCACTATGTTAGTACTGGTATAATCACCCAGGCAGTACACATGGACTTATAAAATCACCTACTCACTTCCTTTGTACTCCTGTAATCCCCCAGATATTATCTCTGCAGTCATGCAATCATCCAGGCACTAGTTATGTACTACCCCTGCAGTCATGTAATCATGCAGGCTGTACCTATGCACTCATGTAATAACCCAGGTAGTACTCTATCAATCATCTATACGTTTAGGTGCTATTCATACACTTATCCATGCACTCAATGTTTATGTATGCACTCATACAATTAGCCAGTCACTATCTATGTTGTCCTGCAATTACCCAGTGACTACCTTTGGAATCATACAATCACCCAAGCTCTACACATGGAGTTATGCATTCACTGAAGCAGATCTATTACATGTCTCAGTTTCTAGATTTCACTATATTCCAGAAATATTGTATATATATTTGTTTTAGATCTGATGATCATTTGAAAAGGTAGAGACATTTGTATGCATGCTTTTAATAATATTAAGAGACTTATGGTTGAGTCATGTAATAGTCTGCTGCTTTATATTTGGCTAGGCCCAACACTCATGCAGTTATAAAAACACCCAAGTGCTACCCATGCAGCCTTCCAATGATCCAGGTAGTACATATGCACTGATGCAATCACCCAGGCATTACCTCTGCACTCATGCAAACATCCAGGCACTACCTAAATTCTTATGGAATCACCCAGGCACTACCTGTGCACTCCTTTATTCACTCAGGCACTACCTCAGAAGTCCTACAATCATTGAAGAAGTAACTATGCAGTTATACATTCACCCAGTTACTTCCTATGTAGTCATGTAAATCCCCAGATATTACCCCTGTAGTCATGCAGTCACCTAGGCGTTACATATGTACTGGTTTAATCCCCCAGACATTACCTCTGTACTCATGCAATCAGCAATGCATTAGCTATACAGTGCTTCAATCACCCATGCAGTATCCTTGCACTCTTTCAATCATGGCGGCAGTAGTTTTGTACTTATGTAATTACTCATGCAATACTCATGCATTTATAAATTCACCGAAGCACTACCTTTGCAGTCCTGTAATCAGTCAGGCAGTACTTTAGTACTTCTTTAATAAGCCAGGCAGTACTCATGGATTTATAAAATCACCAACTCACTTCCTATGTACTCCAATAATCTCCCAGATATTACTCCTGCAGTCATGCAATCATCCAGGCACTAGTTATGTACTACCTCTGCAGTTATAGAATTATGCAGTTTCTACCTATGCACTTGTGTAATTGTCCAGGCACTACTGTTGCAGTAATATAATCACCCAGGCTCTACTGTTGCACTCATCTATTCACCTAGGCTCTTTTTAGCAAGTCATGTAAGCCTTCAGGTGCTATTTATACACATATCCATGCACTAAACCTTTATCTGTGCACTCATGTAATTAGTCAGTCACTCTTCATCTTCTCCTGTAATTAGCCAGCGAGAACATTTGAAGTCATACAATCACCCAAGTACTACCCATGGAGTTTTGCAATCACTCTGGCAGATCTATTACATGCCTCAGTTTCTAGGTTTCACAATATTTTAGAAATATTGTGTATATATATATATATATATATATATATATATATATTCACTGAAAAAACCATAGGTTTCAGGGACGTTATAGTTACAAATTAGCATTTAAAAAACCGTTGAAATTCACTGAAAAAACCATAGGTTTTAGGGACAGTTATAGTTAGTTGGACATTGCACTCGTACAAAACCCGTGAAATTCCCCCGTTATAGTTAGTCCAGCTAACTATAACTCGCGCCCCGCAATGCACTGCTGATGACGTCACATATTACATCACTCATGACATGGTCAGTGACATCACTGATGACATCTCAAATGACATCACTGATGACATCACTGATGACATCATCCAGTGACTGTGTGTTTCTGTAAAGTTTAAATATTTTTAATATATATAGGAAAAGACGTATTGAAGAATGAGTGGGTGTGTAAGTGTCTGTATGGATGATTTAGTAGGTGCGTGACTGACTCTATAAGTGAGTGATTTAACGTATCTTACTGAATGCATGGGTTAGTGACTAAACTGGGTGAATGTCTGTATCCGTCTGTCTGTTGCTGTGTAAGTGGCTGCATGTGTTTGTGAATAGCTACATGAGTGTCTATATGAGTTATTGAATGCTTGTCTGAGTATCTGTATGGGTGCCTGAGTGTTTGTGTGGGAGGGGTGTGTGCAACTCTGTGCATAGATGTGTGAGTGGGTGATTCACTGGGTGGATGGTTTCAAGAGTGCAACTGTGATAGACTGTATGGGTGGGTAAGTGTGTGTAAGAGTGTGTTAGTGAGTGAATGTATGTCCCAGTGGTACATGTGTGAGTAACTACATATGTGAAAGGCAGTATATATGTGTGTTGGAGTATATAAATAGCTATAAGCGAGAGTGAGTGATTGTGATAGTGGCTGTATGGATGAGTGTGTGCTTGTATCAGTGATTGTATAAGAGCGTAAGAATGTGCTACTATTTGTATGAGTAAATGAGCTGGTGTGTGTATAACTGTATAGGTGAGTAAATGGTAGTGTGTTTAATTATTTGCATGACTGACTAGGTGTGTGAGTACCTCTATGGATGAGTGGCGGTGTTTGAGTGTCTATATAGGAGTATGAGTGCATATGATAGTCCTGTACTGAGTGACCGTAAGTATGAGTGACTGTACGGGTGAGTGAGTGGATGTGTGCGTAGACCTAAGAATCAGTAAGTGGGTATGTAGTTATTGGTGTTGGAGGGTCTATGGTTTTGCGAATGGCAGTCTGTAATTTAGAGTGGGTGTATCAAAGGTTATATTAGAGTGTGAGGAGGTGCATCAGATTATCACGTGGATGATGTCATCAGTGATGTCATTTGAGATGTCATCAGTGATGTCATCAGTGATGTCACTGACCATGTCATGAGTGATGTAATATGTGACGTCATCAGCAGTGCATTGTGGGGCGCGAGTTATAGTTAGCTGGACTAACTATAACGGGGGAATTTCACGGGTTTTGTACGAGTGCAATGTCCAACTAACTATAACTGTCTTTAAAACCTATGGTTTTTTCAGTGAATTTCAAAGGTTTTTTAAATGCTAATTTGTAACTATAACGTCCCTGAAACCTATGGTTTTTTCAGTGAATTTCAAAGGTTTTTTAAATGCTAATTTGTAACTATAACATGTCTGAAACCTACAGTTTTTTCAGTGAATTTCAAAGGTTTTGTAAATGACAATTTTTAAATGTATTAATTGTTATATAAATTTTTTTCATACTGATTTCCAAATTTTTTAGAAACAATTTTTTTTTACATATTTTATTTTTTAAATTACATTGTAATTACATTATACATTACATTACAAAAAATACTTTCTCAGAATGAATTACTTTAGTTTAATTACTTTGCACATAGGCAATAGACTTTTAAGTACAGTAGTTACAGTTGTTGCAATGGGCAACACATTTTCAAACACAATGCAACATTCAGCTCAATGTGAATTTCTAGTTAAATGCAATTAGTTACTTTATGGATTACTTTTCTAACCACATTACTGGATCCTAGATTCAGTCCTGGGACATCTCCTGTAAACAGTTGAGTAAAAGCGTTTTGGTTACAGTCGTGATTTTTAAGGAATATTATTGTACTTTAAAAGTTCACACTTAGAAACTTTTTCTCATAGAATCACCAATGTTATCCTATGGAAGGAAATTCACTTAGAAGTTAAAAACTGTTATCGTTACTTTTTCTTACTCAGTGTTGGATCCTGGATCCAGCACTGGTGCATCTCCTGTAAACAGTTGAAAGAATGCGTTTAAGTCATACAGGCGATTTTTTAGGAATATTTGTAGTTTGTGAAAATCGACACTTTGAAACTTTTCTGCTGAAAACCAGACAATGGATTCCTATGGAAGGAAATTCAAGTTACTGGTAAGTACGGTTAAAATTACTTTTGAGGATCAGTACTGGGCTGAAAGATGCAGCACTGAGGTCTCTCCTGTTAACAGGTGAGTAAATCGGAATTCGTATTTCGGCTGATTTTAGAGGACTATTTTAAAGTTCCAAAACTCCACACTTAGAAGAATTTCCAAGTGAAACCAGTCAATGTTAGCCTATTTAAGGAAATTCAAGTTACTGGTAAGTACGGTTAAAATTACTTTTCAGGACCAGTACTGGGCTGAAAGATGCAGCACTGAGGTCTCTCCTGATAACAGGTGAGTAAATCAGAATTCGGATTTCGGCTGATTTTAGAGGAATATTTGTATGTTTCAAAAATCAACACTTAGAAACTTTTTCAGCAAAAAGCAGGCAATGATATCCTATGGAAGGAAATTCAAGTTACTGGTAAGTACGGTTAAAATTACTTTTGAGGATCAGTACTGGGCTGAAAGATGCAGCACTGAGGTCTCTCCTGATAACAGGTGAGTAAATCGGAATTCGTATTTCGGCTGATTTTAGAGGAATATTTTAAAGTTCCAAAACTCCACACTTAAAAGAATTTCCAAGTGAAACCAGTCAATGTTAGCCTATGAAGGAAATTCAAGTTACCGGTAAGTACGGTTAAAATTACTTTTCAGGTAAGTACGGTTAAAATTACTTTTGAGGATCAGTACTGGGCTGAAAGATGCAGCACTGAGGTCTCTCCTGATAACAGGTGAGTAAATCGGAATTCGTAGTTCGGCTGATTTTAGAGGAATATTTTAAAGTTCCAATACTCCACACACACATGAATTTCCAAGTGAAACCAGTCAATGTTAGCCTATGAAGGAAATTCAAGTTACCGGTAAGTACGGTTAAAATTACTTTTCAGGACCAGTACTGGGCTGAAAGATGCAGCACTGAGGTCTCTCCTGATAACAGGTGAGTAAATCAGAATTCGGATTTCGGCTGATTTTAGAGGAATATTTGTATGTTTCAAAAATCAACACTTAGAAACTTTTTCAGCAAAAAGCAGGCAATGATATCCTATGGAAGGAAATTCAAGTTACTGGTAAGTACGGTTAAAATTACTTTTGAGGATCAGTACTGGGCTAAAAGATGTAGCACTGGGTTCTCTCCTGCTAACAGGTGAGTAAATCGGAATTCGTATTTCGGCTGATTTTAGAGGAATATTTAAAAGTTCCAAAACTCCACACTTAGAAGAATTTCCAAGTGAAACCAGTCAATGTTAGCCTATGAAGGAAATTCAAGTTACCGGTAAGTACGGTTAAAATTACTTTTGAGGATCAGTACTGGGCTGAAAGATGCAGCACTGAGGTCTCTCCTGATAACAGGTGAGTAAATCGGAATTCGTATTTCGGCTCATTTTAGACGAATATTTTAAAGTTCCAAAACTCCACACTTAGAAGAATTTCCAAGTGAAACCAGTCAATGTTAGCCTATGAAGGAAATTCAAGTTACCGGTAAGTACGGTTAAAATTACTTTTCAGGACCAGTACTGGGCTGAAAGATGCAGCACTGAGGTCTCTCCTGATAACAGGTGAGTAAATCAGAATTCGGATTTCGGCTGATTTTAGAGGAATATTTGTATGTTTCAAAAATCAACACTTAGAAACTTTTTCAGCAAAAAGCAGGCAATGATATCCTATGGAAGGAAATTCAAGTTACTGGTAAGTACGGTTAAAATTACTTTTGAGGATCAGTACTGGGCTGAAAGATGCAGCACTGAGGTCTCTCCTGATAACAGGTGAGTAAATCGGAATTCGTAGTTCGGCTGATTTTAGAGGAATATTTGTATGTTTCAAAAATCAACACTTAGAAACTTTTTCAGCAAAAAGCAGGCAATGATATCCTATGGAAGGAAATTCAAGTTACTGGTAAGTACGGTTAAAATTACTTTTGAGGATCAGTACTGGGATAAAAGATGCAGCACTGGGTTCTCTCCTGATAACAGGTGAGTAAATCGGAATTCGTATTTCGGCTGATTTTAGAGGAATATTTTAAAGTTCCAAAACTCCACACTTAGAAGAATTTCCAAGTGAAACCAGTCAATGTTAGCCTATGAATGAAATTCAAGTTACCGGTAAGTACAGTTAAAATTACTTTTGAGGATCAGTACTGGGCTGAAAGATGCAGCACTGAGGTCTCTCCTGATAACAGGTGAGTAAATCGGAATTCGTATTTCGGCTGATTTTAGAGGAATATTTTAAAGTTCCAAAACTCCACACTTAGAAGAATTTCCAAGTGAAACCAGTCAATGTTAGCCTATGAAGGAAATTCAAGTTACCGGTAAGTACGGTTAAAATTACTTTTCAGGACCAGTACTGGGCTAAAAGATGCAGCACTGAGGTCTCTCCTGATAACAGGTGAGTAAATCAGAATTCGGATTTCGGCTGATTTTAGAGGAATATTTGTATGTTTCAAAAATCAACACTTAGAAACTTTTTCAGCAAAAAGCAGGCAATGATATCCTATGGAAGGAAATTCAAGTTACTGGTAAGTACGGTTAAAATTACTTTTGAGGATCAGTACTGGGCTGAAAGATGCAGCACTGAGGTCTCTCCTGATAACAGGTGAGTAAATCGGAATTCGTAGTTCGGCTGATTTTAGAGGAATATTTTAAAGTTCCAATACTCCACACACACATGAATTTCCAAGTGAAACCAGTCAATGTTAGCCTATGGAAGGAAATTCAAGTTACTGGTAAGTATGGTTAAAATTACTTTTCAGGACCAGTACTGGGCTGAAAGATGCAGCACTGAGGTCTCTCCTGATAACAGGTGAGTAAATCAGAATTCGGATTTCGGCTGATTTTAGAGGAATATTTGCACAATGGTGAAGGAAGGGGGTGAGGCCTGAGGTGACATGTCTGCAAACATGCCCTGTGGCACGTTTTAAGTTGGAGAATTAATTCCTCCTCAATCCCGAGGGTCCCTAGGGGCCAACTAGCCCACCAGGTACCTCCAGTATGCGCCAGAGAGCTGCATTGCAGAGAGGTGTTCAGAGGCCACGCCCCTTTTTACAACACTCTGCAACGCAGCTCAGTGGCACTTACTGGAGGTACCTGGTGGGATAGTTTTCCCCCAGGGACCCTCAGGATTGAAGAGGAATTAATTCCTGAACTTAAAACATGCCACGGGGCCTGTTTGCGCACATGTCACCTGAAGCCCTGCCCCCTCCCTTCACCACTGTGCAAACGCGCCCCATGGTGCATTTTAAGTTGGGGGATTAACTCCCCTTGAATACTGAGGGCCCCTGGAGTCCAAGTAGCCCACCATGTACCTCCAAAAAGTGCCACAGAGCTGCGTTGCAGAGAGGTGTAAAAAGGGGCGTGGCCTCTGTACACCTCTCAGCAACGCAGCTCCCTGCGCATACTGGAGGTTCCTGGTGGGCTAGTTGGACCCCAGGCACCCCCAGTATTCAAGGGGAGTTCAGCTCACCATCTGCAAACGCGCCAGGGGGCATGTTTGCAGACTGCTGCAGCGAGGGGGCGGGGCCTCCGGCACGATGCCGGTCTTTTTTTTACTTTTTTTTTGTATGGGAGGGGGACTGCATGGCCCCCCTTCCCTTGGACACTTTTGGCCCCGGGGACCCCATCCCCCGGGGCCAGAGCATTTTTTTTTTCTTTTTTTAAATGGGAAGGGGGCCGCCCTTCCCTGGGCCTCTATTGGCCCCGGGGACCCCATCCCCGGGGCATGCCCTCTTTTTATTTTTAAAATATTTGGAGGGGGCTGTGTGGCCCCCCTCCTCAGGCCATTTAAGGCCCCGGGGACCCCATCCCCGGGGCCAGCCTTGCCCTTTTTTTAAAACTTTTTAGTATTTATTTTTTTGCGGAGGGGGCTGTGTGGCCCCCTCCTGGGCCACTACTTGCCCCAGGGACTCCATCCCCTGGGGCTGGCCCTCTCCACTAGGGACCGTGGGGGGGTCCCCAATCCCCCCACGGTCCCGCCGGCTCCCCGCATCCCTCGGGAGCCGGCATTGATTTTCCAGATGGGGAGCTGCTAAAATACAGCTCCCCGTGTGCAAAAGCAATCTGCTTTGAATTTTGGAAGAGAGAGCAGGTTTCCTGCTCTCTCTTCCAAAATTCAAAGCAGTTTGCTATGACAGAATGGGAGCCGTGAGGCTCCCGTCCTGTCATAGCAAACTACAGTGTCCCGGGTGTAGGCACCCCGGGACACTGCAGGATCTGGCCCTGGGGCGTGGTGGTCCCCAGGGCCATCAAGGGCTCCAGGAGGGGGGCCACATGGCCCCCCTCCCAACATGTTGAAAGCTCCGGGGAGGTGGTGGTCCCCGGGGCTCTGGGGGTCCATAACAGACCCCCATATTTAACGATTTAGTGCCCCGGGGAGGTGGTGGTCCCAGGGGCGTGTGGGGGGGCTGGAGCCCCTCCACACAACTAATTTTAATTTTAAAAAAAGAAGCCCCGGGGGGGTGGCAGTCCTGGTGGCTGTGGGAGGGCTCAGAGCCCTCCCGCACCATTTTCTTTAAAGCCCCGGGCGCTGGCGGTCCCTGGAGCTTGGGGGGCCTTAGAGGCCCCCCATTTAATTATTAATAAACCCCCACATGCCCTGGGACTTGGCCCACCCGGGTGCCAATTAACCACGAAGCGCGGGACCCCGCGCTTCATTTTTTTTTTTTATCGGCAAGATCCGCACACCCAGCGTGTTTTCTGCTGATTTTTTAAAAAAAATTAAAAAAAACTTTTGGGCCCTGAGCAGGCCTAGGGGGTCAGGGTGTTTCTACCCTGCCCCCTTTTTGCATTTTGCGCAGTTGTTTTACTGCTTTCTTGTTCCTCGGTTCTACCGAGGAACAAGATGGCTGCCAACACTTCCTGATTTGGAGTGTTGACAGCCAATTACCATACAGCTCGTGATCGGGAGGGTACGCAGACCCTACACGGCCATAGATATATATGTGATTTTACTTTTGATTTTCTCAGGAACTACTGAACGGATTTATACCATTTAAGCAAAAGGCATGACTCTGAACCAAATGCTACCTTTTTGCCAAATTTGGTGTAATTCCGTTCAGCAGTTCGGGCTGTAGCTGCGACTAAAGGTTCCTATGGAAAATTGCATGGGGAAAACACGTTTTGGGACCCCCCTTTTTTCTCAGCCCCCGCTTGACGAATCACCCTGAGACTTTCAGAATAGGAGCAGACCCAACAAGTTTGAAAATTTCACGAAGATTCGTCAACCGGCGCCAAAGTTATTTCAAATAGATTGTTGCGGATTTCCTATGGAAAATAGGTCCTAACTATAACTATCTACTGGCGACCGCCAGTAGATAATATATATATATATATATATATATATATATATATATATATATATATATATATATTTTAGATATGATGATGATTTTAAAAGGTAGAGACATATGTATGCATGTTTTTAACGATATATAGAGACTTATGGTTGAGTCATGTTATAGTCTGCTGTTTTATATTTGGCTAGGCCCAACACTAATGCAGTTATAAATACACCCAAGTACTACCCATTCAGTCTTCCAATCATCGAGGCAGAACATATGCACTGATGGAATCACCCAGGCATTACCCCTGCACTCATGCAATCATCCAGGCACTAGCTATGCGCTCATGCAATTACCAAGATATTACCCATGCAGTCTTTGATTCATGTAGCCAGTACTCATGCACTTATATAATCACTCAGGCACTAACGTTGTACTTTTTCAATCACAGAGGCACTAGATTTGTACTTATGTAATCACTTAGCCAGTACTCATGGTATTATTAAATCACCCAGGCACTTCCTTTGCACTCATTTATTCACTCAGGTGTTACCTCAGTAGTTCTGCGATCACCTAAGAAGTACCTATGCTTTTATAAAATAACCCAGTCACTTTCTATGTAGTCATGTAAATCCCCATATATTACTCCTGTAGTCATGCAGTCACCCAGGTGTTATGTATGTACTCGTTTAATCCTCTAGACATTACCCCTGTACTCTTTCAATCACAAATGCATTAGGTATACGGTGCTTCAATCACCCAAGCACTATCCTTGCACTCTTTCAATCACGCAGGCTCTACTCTTGTACTTATGTAATCACTCAGCCAGTACTCATGCACTTATAAAACTACCCAGGCATTACCTTTGCCTTTCTCTAATCACTCAGGCCGTACTTTAGTACTTCTGTAATCACCCAGGCAGTAGTTATAGACTTATAAAATCACCCACTCACTTCCTATGTAATCCAATAATCCCCTAGAAAATATCTCTCCAGTCATGGAATCACCCAGGCACTAGTTATGTACTACTCCTGCAGTCATGCAATCATTTAGGCTGTACCTATGCACTCATGTAATAACCCAGGCTGTACCCTTGCAGTGATAGAATGACCTAGATTCTACTGTTGCACTCATCTATTTACCTACACACTACTCAATGAGTCATCTATATGTTTAGGTGCTATTGATACACTTATCCATACGCACAACATTTATGTGTGCAGTCATGCAATTAGCCAGTCACTGTCCATCTTCTCTTAGAATTATCCAGTGACTACCCTTCAACTCATTCAATCACCCAAGCACTACCCATAGAGTTTTGGAATCACTCAGGCAGATCTATTACGTGTCTCAGTTTCTAGGTGTCACTATATTTTAGAAATATTGTATATATATTTCTTTTAGATATGATGATGATTTGAAAAGGTAGAGATGTATGTGTGCATGCTTTTAACAATATGGAGAAACTTATGGTTCAGTTATATAACAGTCAGCTGCTTTATATTTGGCTAGGCCCAACATGCATGCAGTTATAAAAACACACTAGTGCTACCCACGCAGTCTTGCAATGATCCAGTCACTACATATGCAGTGCTGTAATTACTCAGGCATTACCCCTGCACTCACACAAACATCCAGGCACTACCTATACACTCATGCAATCACCCAGGCACTACCTATGCACTTCTTTATTCACTCAGGTACTACCTCAGTAGTACTGCAATCATTGAAGAAGTAGCCATGCAGTTATAAAATCACCCAGTTATTTCCTGTAGTCATGTAGTCATCTAGGTGTTACATATGTACTGCTTTAATCCTTCCGACGTTACCTCTGTACTCATGCAATCACCAATGCATTAGCTATACAGTGATTCAATCATCATTAACAATATTGAGAGACTTATGGTTGAGTCATGTTATAGTCTGCTGTTTTATATTTGGCTAGGCCCAACACTCATGCAGTTATAAAAACACCCAAGTACTACCCATTCAGTCTTCCAATGATCCAGGCAGAACATATGCACTGATGGAATCACCCAGGAATTACCCCTGCACTCATGCGATCACCCAGGCACTAGCTATGCGCTCATGCAATCACCAAGATATTACCCATGCAGTCTTTGATTCATGTAGCCAATACTCATGCACTTATATGATCACTCAGGCACTAACGTTGTACTCTTTCAATCACAGAGGCACTAGCCTTGTACTTATGTAATCACTTAGCCAGTACTCATGGTGTTATTTAATCACCCAGGCACTTCCTTTGCACTCCCCGTCTCACTTCAGTACTAAATATAGCTATTACTGAGGGGCAGTATCCCACACTTTGGAAAACCGCTGTGGTTAAATCGCTTTTAAAAAAGCTGTCTCTGGATCCTATGGAATTAAAAAGCTATCGCCCCATTTCTTTGCTTCCGGTTCCAGCTAAGATTATGGAAAAATATCTGAATTCTCACCTCAGTTCCTATTTATTGGATCACCAGTTGCTTGATGGCTCTCAGCATGGCTTTAGAAGCCATCATAGCACTGAATCAGCATTAACGGCGGTTTTTGATAACATCCGGGTCCAGGTTGATGCAGGGTATACTACCCTGCTGGTCCTTCTTGACCTTACTGCAGCTTTTGATACCCTGTCTCCGTTGAGGCTGGTGGAACGCCTCAAGGAGATAGGGATCGGGGGCACTGCCCTCGGGCTTCTTTCCTACTTCCTTAGTGATCAGGCACAGATAGTGAAATTGGGCCAATTCTACTCTTCTCCCAACCCATTGATATTTAGGGTTCTACAGGGCTCCTCTCTAAGCCCTACACTTTTTAATATATATGTTGCCCCACTGGCGAGGGTCGTGAGAGCCTTTGGATTTAAGGTGCTGTCTTATGCTGACAACTATCAAATCATGGTTTCTATTACCAACAGCATCAGTGAATCGGCCGCAAATTTCAAAAGCTGTATGCAGGCAGTCTCATCATGGATGGTTGAGAACTATCTTAAACTGAATGGGGAAAAAACTGAGATCTTGATTTTTGGTAACCAACATGACATATGGTCTAATGACTGGTGGCCTGACACCATGGGCAGCTGCCCTACTCCTGTATCCCATGGGAAAAATCTAGGGGTTATAGTCAACACTTCGTTGTCCATGAACCTACAGATTAGCAAAACAGTGTCTATCTGTTTTGGAATGATCAGGCTGCTTAGGAAAATTTCACAGTTCCTGTCGTTTTCATCACAAAAGCAGGCAGTGATTACTTTGATAATGTCCAGACTTGATTATTGTAATGCCCTTTATCTGGGCATTAACAAGGGTTTGGTGAGACGGTTACAGTTAGTACAGAATGATGCAGCGAGGCTGGTGTTGGAGTTACCAAAGTACCACTCAGTTTCGGCCTCCCTCATCTCGTTGCACTAGCTACCTCTGGATCAAAGAATCCTTTTCAAGACTCTGTGTCTGACTCATAATGCCTACTATGGCTCGGGCCCTGATGCCATTAAAGCGATGTTTCAGCGCTATATCCCGACCAAGCAGCTTAGGTCTGCGAGCAAGAATTTGCTGGTGGTCCCCAGGTTTAAGAAGGTTAGATGAGTAGGCAGAGCCTCCTCCACTGCTGCTGCTAGGATGTGGAACTCTCTTCCAGATGGTTTATCGGGTCTTGTTTCATACTCTCTTTTCCGCAAGGCCCTGAAAACCTGGCTCTTCACACAGACTTTAGCTTGAGCATCTTATTCGTTGAACGCTAGTCCTCTGCAGTGCCTTGATGCCCTTGGGCTAAGTTAGCGCTTTATAAATTTAATAGTCATTCATTCATTCATTCATTCATTCCCTTATTCACTCAGGTGTTACCTCAGTAGTCCTGTGATCACCTAAGAAGTACCTATGCTCTTATAAAATAACCTAGTCACTTTCTATGTAGTCATGTAAATCCCCAGATATTACTCTTGTAATCATGCAATCACCCAGGCATTACGTTTGTACTCTTTTAATCCTCTAGACGTTACCCTTGTACTCATGCAATCACCAAAGCATTAACTATATAGTGCTTCAATCACCCAGGCACTATCCTTGCACTCTTTCAATCACGCAGGCACTACTCTTGTACTTATGTAATCACTCAGCCAGTACTCATTCACTTATAAAACCACCCAGGCACTACGTTTGCACTCCTGTAATCACTCAGGCAGTACTTTAGTACTCATGTAATCAGCCAGGCAGTTCTCATGGACTTTTAAAATCACCCTCTCACTTCCTATGTACTCTAATAATCCCGTAGATAATACTCATCCAGTCATGCAATTACCCAGGCACTAGTTATGTGCTACTCCTGCAGTCATGCAATTATTCAGGCTGGACCTATGCACTCTTGTAATAACCGAGGCTCTACCCTTGCAGTCGTAGAATGACCCAGATCCTACAGTTGCACTCATCTATTCACTTACACACTACTCAATGAGTTACCTATATCTTTAGGTGCTATTTATACACTTATTCATATCTCAATGAATATGTGTGCACTCATGCAATTAGCTAGTCACTATCCATCTTCTTTTAGAATCATACAGTGACTACCTTTCAACTCATTCAATCTTCCAAGCAGTACTCATGCAGTTATGCAATCACTCAGGAAGATCTATTACATGTTTCAGTTGTAGGTTTCACTATGTTCCAGAAATATTGTATATATATTTCTTTTAGATATGATGATGATTTGAAAAGGTAGAGATGTATGTATGCATGCTTTTAAAAATATGGAGATACTTATGGTTCAGTCATGTAATAGTCTGCATCTTTATATTTGGCTAGGCCCAACACTCATACAGTTATAAAAAAAAATTAAAAAGTACTATCTACGTAGTCTTTGAATGATGCAAGTACTGCATATGCAGTGCTGCAATCTCTCACGCATTAGTCTTGCACGCATGCAATTCATTGAGGCACTACCAATGCACTCCTTTATTCAGTCAAGCACTACTTCAGTAGTCTTGCAAAAATCCAAGAAGTACACATGCAGTTATAAAATCATCTAGTTACTTCATATGTAGCCATGTAAATCCCCAGATATTACCCTTGTAGTCATATAGTCAGCTAGGTGTTACGTATGTACTCCTTTAATCCCTCAGACATTACCTCTGTGCTCATGCAATCACCAATGCATTAGGTATATAGTGCTTCAATCACCCAGGCACTATCCTTGCACTCTTTCAATCATGCAGACACTACTCTTTTTTTTTTTCCTCATATGACCTCTGTAGCTGCAACAACCTTTCGACCAGATCTACCCCTGGTGCTTGTAGCTGGTAGTACCAATCTCAGCCCTTGCTTCTTATGGGAAACACCCATGTACAAAACCTGAGCTGCCCAGAGAGTATAATCATCGGAGGCATATCCTGAATTTAAAACTAATCAAACTAAGCCAAAGATAAAGTATCAAGTAAATTCCAAAAGCCCCTTATCAACATTCCCTCTATATACATTTATCCTCTGATCAATAGCTCTAAAATAACCCACTGATCTCCACCATGCATTCCATGAGGGGGACATTGTCTGGCGCCACCGTTTGCATATCTCTCTCCTGGCCAACAAGATTAAGTAAAACCTCAGTTTCTGATGTGCCATAGTGTAGGTGGGCCCCCCCAACTGCAATACCGTACCAAATAAAATAAGTGATGGGCTTACCTCCAGAGTGGATCCCAAAGCCCCAGAAATGGTCCCACCGCACTCCAAAACCCTTGAATACTTGAACAGGTGGCAAATATTTGGATATCATCAGCATTCTGGGAGCCACATCTCCAACATCTAGCTTCACCACCTCCACTTATTTTGGAAGATTTGAGCGGGGACCAGTAAATCCTGTGTAGTGTGAAAAAATGGTTCTTTCTGAGTGCAGCAGATTTAATCACAGGGTAAAGAAGTTCTAGAGATACTTGCCAAAGTTCTTTCAGCTCCTCAATCAGCAAGTAGCTCTCCCAGACTCGATATGGCTCTTCCATCTTACTCTGTGCCGCAACCAGAAGATAATTGTACCATAGGGCCACTTCCTTCTTCCTCAGGGAAGGATCTTGTAAATCCTGCTCCATGGCGTCCTCCTCTTGACGGGACCCACATTGACTCCTACACCAGGAAGCCAGCTGGTAAAACTTAAACCTAGATAAAGTTCCCGCCGTGATGTGACTCCAAAACTCCCACCTGTGGCACTTATTGTCCACCATAATATCCTTCCAGTATACAACTCCTGCCAATTTCAAAGGGGATGCTAACGCGTCCTTAAGACACTCTGGAGTACCTGGAGAGTCCCAAACCAGACCCCAATCACTATAATAGGGTAGCCCAAGATAGGTTCGACATTCTGACCATAACTTGGCCGCCGTATACAGAGTCTTTAGACAAATTTTTTTGAAAAATTTAAGAGAGCCAAATTTATACATAAAACCTATCTCCCCTACCCCAACTAACATAGCCTTAAACATGAATCCTTTTAGAGATTAATCAGGGGTGAGCAGCAACATCCTGCAATTTTTTAGTTGGTAGGCCCAACAGTATAACTGAAGATCAGAAAGGCCCAGACCCCCCTGAGCTAGTTTGCGCCGTAATTTTCTCCAAGACAACCTAATCCCTTTGCCGGCCCAAATAAAAGAGGAGATCTTGCACAGAATCTTAAGGATGTCAGCTTTCTTAAATTCTAGAGGGATATTATTAAAAAGATACGTATACTTAGGAAGGACACACATTTTAATTAGGTTTACCCGGCCATAATGAGACAAGGGAATATTTTGCCATCTTTTTAATAGGACTTCCACCTCCTTCGAGACTCTGTCTAAATTGATCTTTGGTAGTTGGGCAAGATCTTGCGTTATTATAACCCCTAAATATCTTAGGTCTCTAGCAAGGTTTCTCCCCTGATCCGAGATGTTCCATCCCATTATCTCAGTCTTGTCTTCATTCATTTCATAACCTGACAGGCTCCCAAAAATCCAAGCTTCTAAAAATAGGTCAGGTAGGGTGGTGTTAATATTAGGAGAAAATACGATTAGATCGTCCGCATATAACGCTAGTTTCCTTACAAAACCGTTTACTTCAAAGGGAATGATGTTCCTATTTAATCTCAAACTCTGTGTGAACGGTTCTATGTAAAGATCAAATAAAATGGGGGACAATGGGCAACCCTGCCTGGTACCGCGGCCTATTTTCACAAAAGGGGAAAGACTACCATTAACCAAAATCTGAGCCTGTGGTGATGCATACATTTTTTTGATAATTTCCCTGAACCCTTTGGCAAAACCAAAGTTCTTTAAAGATCTATCTAGAAAGAGCCAATTGACACGATCAAAAGCTTTAGCCGCGTCAACCGTGACAATAGATAGAGGGAGATTCTGCAACAAAGCCAAATCTATAGCCCCGATCAATATATGGACTAGATCCGACATTTGCCTGCCCGGGAGGAAGCCTTTCTGATCTTCATGAATTAAGGGACCTACGATTTTATAGAGCCGGTTGTTTAAGACTCCAGCAAAAACCTTATAATCTGTATTTAGTAACGATATTGGCCGATATGATTGGCACTGCGTTGGATCTTTGCCGGGCTTCGGAATCAGAGTAATTACCGCATCTCTCCAAGAAGCAGGCAAAGGGGATTTACCTCCCAAAATTTGGTTAAACAAATCCTGCCACACCGGAATAATCTCTTCCCTCAACATGGAGTAGACCTCACTCGGTATAGAATCAGGACCTGCGGCCTTCCCCTTTTAGATGCATCCAGAACCTCCAAAATCTCACTCGCAGTTATTGTTGACACGAGGAAGAGTTGATTGGCTTCAGTGATTTTTGGTAGTTGCTTTCCATTAAGCCATTCGTCAATATCCTTCACACTACCCATAAGATTTTCGTGATATAACTCTTGAAAAAGCGCATAAAAGCCTGTTCGATGGCCTGTTTCTCTTCTATAACTTGTGTGCCCACTTTGATCTTTTTAATATAATTGTCAGCTCTATCTGCCCTACTTTTCATAGCAAGAAATGTACCACAATTTTCCCCTTGCTCAAAATCTCTCATTTTACTCGCCTCCCACTTCTGATGTAAAATTTCTTCCGACTTAAGTTTGAACTTCAACTGAAGTTCCTCCACTTTCTGTATTAGGATACCTCGCCTTCAAATCAGCCTCAGCCCCTGCTAGTTGAGACTCCAGATCAGCCAACTCGGTCCTCTCTAACTTGGCCCAACCCGCAACTGCCCCTCCAAGTATACCTCTTATCCAAGCTTTAAAAGAATCCCAGACAATATGTATTGCGGTGGACCCTAGGTTATTCTGAAAAAACATTGTTGTCTCGCACTTCAAAAAGCTAGGTGTAGAGGGTTGTAAGAGGTATCTCCTATTTAACGTCCATCTCCTCCTAGTGGGGTCTGGAGGAAGATCTAACTCAAAAACTATCGCCGCGTGATCTGATATGTGGATAGGCAGATGTTTAACTGAGCAGATTTTATCAACATCTGAATGATCTATAAATATATAATCAATTCTAGAGAAGTGAGAGTTCTTCTTACTATAAAACGAGTACTCTCTCCTATCCCCCATTTTAGCCCTCCACACATCCCTAAGATTGAAGTTATGTATCATAGACAGGAGATGGGCCTTAACTCGGGGAGCCGCTATCTGCGTACGAGGGGAGGACCTATCTAACTTGTTATCTAGGAGAACATTAAAGTCTCCTCCTTGTGAGAAGTTGGCCTGGTATATGCTGTCCACTAATTATAGTGGGCACCTTGCACCAGTCCAAACAACCCCTTATTGGAGATAGGTTAAAGACAACCTTTATTGAAAACTATCCTAGTGGTAGCTATGGAGAGCAGCCTTCAGGCTAAGTCTTGAAGGAATGTAAAGCAGCTTGTTTTACCAGTCTATAATCTCTTGAGTGACCAAATGAAAGAGCACCACACCAGGTATATATTCAAAATATATGTATTTATTGCTAAACACACCCCTCTAGTCTCTTTATGAGGCTAGAGTTCGAAGTACACAAGTTATAAGTTATTTAAACACAGTAATAGCACAAATACACGTTTGGGCCCTAGGGGCGTACCAAACCATATACCAACAAAGTGGTATAAGAACCACGACTGAGCTAGACACTAGGCCTAGAGCCTGTAGAAGTGCTTGGACCACCAGGAACCACCCAAGGTAGTGACACAGGGGACCCATGGGGGACGTGTGCAGTGTGTAAACACAGCCGCGAATCGCCGTTACCTTCTATGGAAAAAGTTGCAGTTAGGAAATTAAAGAAAAGGGACACTTAAAGGAGGACTTGGAGCAAACCCTTTGAAAACTAGGTCATTCTAGAGTCTCTACCCACGGGAGCACCGGAGTACTCGTGTTACCTCACCCAGGGAAGCCGGGTGCATAGGTGCCTATCGGGGTCGGGTTTCGTCGTCGATTTGAATGGCGATCTGCTGCAAAGTGCTGCTGGCGACCAAGTGGAAAGTGTCCGGGTGGATCCAAGAGTGGATCGGAGATCTGAAGAACCTGAAAGCAGAGGGGACAGAGTCTGGGTCACTAGCCAGTGATCAGGAAGACGATGAGCAGATGCCCACCGATGTCAGGTGCTTCAGGTGCATTGTCAGTCATCTTGACTCTTCAGCCATGAGGTCCAGGAGGTGTTGTCGGTGACCAGGAGCAGGATTCTGGCTGGTACACAATGTCTGTCGAGTGCTGAGGCATCGGCAACCAGATTGGACCCAACAATCCTTGGCAACAGCAAGTCTCAATGAAGATGGAAGATGACAATGGTGCAGACCAGCAAGGTCTGAGGAACTCACCCAGCAAAGGTAAGTGAAGGCACACCTGGAGCAACCAGGGAGCCCAAGAAGAAAAGGATTGGCCTTCGTGGAGAACTACTAGCCAACGGACTAGCAACCGCGAAGGAGCCTTGGGACGGTGCACGTGGAGCTGGCTCACAGGACACTCATGGAGTGGAGGCCAGTGATCTTCGGTGCAGTTGGTGCTGGAGGCTGGTGCTACTCAGAGCCCAAAGCACAACTTCGAGGAAGTCCAGGAAGAGGGTGCACTTGCAAATGTGCTTGGTGTCCAGGGGTCACGGTCTCACATTACCCACGACAGCTACGGGCCTCAACTTTGCTGGGGACTCAGGGCAGCCTCGGGGAAGTCTGAGAATCCACCTCTGGTGATGCAGGGCCTTCGGCGTCCGACGGGAGCTTCAGTGATGCAGACCAGACAGATGCTTCTTTGGTGCCTGCCAAGCAGGGGAGTCACTCCTTGACCCCAAGGGAGATTCTTCAGTCCTCTAATCTTGAAGTAGAGCATCGAAGGTCCAGGATTTTGTATCAGAGTTTCATCCAGGGGTAATCTAAAGTCCTAGGGACTGGGGTCCTATACTTATACTAAGTTTAGGGGTTGGACTAACTCTGTGGTCCCACCTATGGGTGGGTCAGGGCAGAGGGGTGGCTACACCCCTTTCCCTTTGTCCAGTTCGCACCAAAGCAGGGGCTGCAAGCCCCTGATCCGGTTTGAACTGGGGTATGCACAGGGATACCAAATGTGCCCCCAGTGCAGGACTTCAAAGCACCAGAAAGTGCTCCCGCCCAGCCCCAATACACATTATCCTGTCTGGGGAGGTGGTTACACCTCCCTGTGACAGGAAACCTATTGTCCAGGCCTCCCTGCCGGAGTTTCGGTCAGCAGCAGGAGGCCAGACTTGTGTCTGTGGCAGCAGCATCCATTTTGTGATGCTGGGGCTTCAGAAAGAAGTTACCGGGTAGACCAGTGTGAACATGTCTCTCCCTCTAGCAGGGTGGAATGCTACCCCCGCCGCCAGGACTGGCGGGGGGGTAGTATTCCAAGATGTTTGACACCAAACAAGACATGTTTTGATGCAGTCATTCCAAAGTTAGCATTCTACCGCGAGGATATAATGCACTTAAGAGTATATGGTTTAACCGCATTTACAAACAGCACCAGAGAATGGACTCTGGGCACTGCAGAGGGGCCCTGCTCATGCAGTGGCACCTTCTCACATAAGAACCAAGCACTCTGCCTTCAGGATTGATAAGGCCTGCCATAGGAGTGACTTATAGGTTTATATATGTGTAAGTATGTAGTGATATAGGTAACCTATATCACAGTAAGGGGTGCATGCACCACCTTACCCAGGCTGCAGTAGCAGACCTGTGGTGTCATTTTGGATGGCCTTCCAGGGGTGGCACAATACATGCTGCAGCCCCTGGTAGGCCTCTGAGGTACCTATGCCCTTGGTACATAGTATACCATATACTAGGGACTTATAAGGGCACTCCAGATTCCAACTAGAGATGTGCCTAAGGCACATGGAAACCATTTTAGAGAGGAAGCAGCTAGGCTGGGGTTCTGATTAGCAGGGCCCCAGCCAGACTAAAGTCGAAAAACAGTGAAGCATCAGCAAAAAGTGGGGGTACCCATGTGAAGCAGATCCTACTCTCCTACACTCCTAATATCAAAGGAGCTTCATACTCAACCAAGGCGAGGCAAAGACTATTTAAAGGGGAAATGTCATCCTCATTTGGCCCATAAAAGGTTGCTAGAGTATACTAAGACTCCAGAATTTTTATCTCTGCAATGGCCCAACGTCCTCTCCCATCCACCTGTGATCGAATAAACTCCACTCCTGCATTTACTTTAGCTATAATAGCCACCCCCTTTGAGCAACATTGCTGATCAGAAGCAACACATTTATCCACCCACCTAATTTTTCCAAATAGGGCCTTGAATTCGTGCATTAACAAGTGGGTCTCCTGGATCATAAGGATCTTAGCGTTACTATTCCTTAAATACTGAAGTTTTAGACGCTGTCTTCTTTTAACCCTCAGCCCATTCACATTCCAGCTGAGAAATTCTAGAAGGTGTTTCCCTCCCTGAGGGGGTCTATCCCCAGCCATAATCCTGGTTTAGCATTCTATTATAGTTTTTAGAGCTACTAGTGGTCTTTATATCACATGAGATTGATTTTACACTTATTTCTTTTTTTTTTTCCCCGATGCTCCCTACCAATAAATGTGAAAGACTTACAAAAACCCAACACCCCCCTTCTCCCTTGTCCCTCCTCCCACCTCCCACGGGAACCCTCCTGTCTACCTTTTGGCAATAGAATATTGCCCTATGAGCCAGTACCCTCCAGCCCCCCCAAAAAACGGGGATACGCTGTGACTACACAATACTCTCTAAAAAAAAAACACTCTATTTCGCTTGTTTCAAGAAGTCATCTACTTCCTCGGGGAACCTAAAATTATAGGTTTTGTTAGCCCAAACCACTTTCAAAAAAGCTGGAAATCGTAGTTGGGCTTGGGCCCCCATGTGTTTTAGAGAATCCAACCGTTTCCCTAACTCCCACCTCCTATCCTCAGTAACCCGTGACATATCTGATTGAATCCTAAATGAGACATCCTGCACCTGAATTGACTTAAGTTTAAGTGCCGCCCCAAAAAACTGTTCCTTGAGGAGGTAGGATTGAATATTAACTAGAATTTTCCTGGGTTTTTTCCGGGCATGATTCAACGTAAAAGGGTCCCTGTGAATTTGTTGGATCTCTGTTTCCCAAACAGACGGTGATGCTATTTGAGGGAAGGCTTTAATCAGAAGGTTAATCACATATGACTTAAGATTATCACCTTCCATTCCTTCTTTTAGATCCAAAATCCTGATGTTATTCTTTCTTGAATTGTTCTCTAACCTCTCCATCCTCTCTGCCAGGTCCCGCTCCTTTTCCTTTAACTTATCCACTTCGAGCACGTTGTCTCTAACCTCCTGCCCCAACTCCCTACTTTTAATTCAAGTGCCTCCATCCTGTGTGTTAAGGCTGACAGATTCTCCTCAAGATTTGTACAGGTGTCTTGAATCTTCCTCTGGTTTGACTCAGAGGTAGCGAAACGAGCTCCAATCTCTGCTGATAAGTGTCTAAGCATATCATGAAGCAAGTCTGAGCTCTGTTGCGGTGCCTCCTCCTGTGCCTCAACTTGTTCATCTACAGGGACACCCCCATCCAAGACAGCCAGGTCCATCAGCGGAGTGAATCGGTTGGATAGGGGGATAACCGGTTTTGGCTGTTGAGAGGGCCCGGAGACAACATGCTGTGCCAGATCCATATTCGATTGTGGGTTAACCTTAAAGAAGGATCTAAGAGACGGGGTCACCTTTGGGAGGGGCAAATTCTTAGATTTCCTGCTTTTCGCAGGGGAGGCTCTGGCAGGTTTTTTTGACTGCAGCCTACTCTTGCGATTTTTAAGTAAAGCCCCACTAGGCTCAATAACTGCTTTTAATGAAGTAGACTGCTGATCCAAAGATGCCCTGGGAAGAAATGCCCAGGATCTCAATTTGTACCTTTTACCTCTCAGGACCTCCTCCGTCGACCCCCCTTTAGACGAACCAGCGCCTAAAGGTGAGATCTCCTTATTGACAAATAGACATCCAGGTGGCTGGTTAACTAACTCCATGGGGTGAACACATACATCTCTCCTGCTTATCTTAGAGTTATGACTTGAATCAGACTTGGTTACTAAGTAGCTCCTTTCAACAGTGCCTGGACTTCCCTCTGCATTAATGACACAAGTAGCAGGGGGTTTAATAGCAAGTTACAACATATGTTGCCCTTAAAGCAGACACTGCTAGTGGGCTGCTTGTTAGAAAAACAACCAGCATGGCGAAGTTCTGTAAGGGCCCCCGTACCCCTTAACAGAGCCACAGAGAAGCTGCGACACATCCAGGAGATTGCGCTCACACACAATCCCAATGAGACTTAATGAGTCCAGGCTCCCCCCCAAAATGTCTTTATTTGCCTTATATGCCCTTAAATGCGCAGCAGTTACTCCAGTTACTCCAGTCCCACCATCCGGTGATCATCCTCCCATTCTGTTTGTTAAACATACGTACAAAACAACACGTCCCCCCACAAACAGATCCTCCTCCAACCCTCAGACACCTACGCCCCAGCGCGAACAATCTCTCACCTTCACTGAGCCACCGAAACCTGCGGGCTGCAACCCGTTGGTAACCAGGCGAAGAGATCGAGGTAAAACTCCCGGCACCACAGGTATGCACAGGGCGCCAACTGTGGAAAGTCAGCGGGAAGCCAGGCACAGCCGAGACCCACAACACCACGCCGCACAGTCAGGGCAGAGTCAAAGTGGAGCGGAGTGCCAACACCCCCGCACTTACCCAGCAATCCACACTGGGAACCACGAAAAACCAGGAACCACGGAAAACCATAAAAAACCTCGAGACATGAGCCCGAAGCAAAAAGAGGGGCAAAACAAACAATGTCACGAACAAGAGCTCACATCCCGGGCCCCGAGGTAAGATGCGCAGTCTCAGCGCAGTCACAGCGTCTCAGCAACATGTCAGGAGCTGGAGGGCAAGTGACTCGCGACCAGCGCTAGCTGGCCGCCATGTTCCCGCCCATCTCAAGGTGCAGGCCCTACTCTTGTAGTTATGTAATCACTCAGCCAGTACTCATGCACTTATAAAACCACCCATGCACTACGTTTGCACTCCTGTAATCACTCAGGAAGTACTTTAGTACTTCAGTAATCACCCAGGTAGTTCTCATGGACTTATAAAATCCCCCACTCATTTCATATGTACTCTAATAATCCCCTAGATAATAACCCTGTAGTCAGAGAATCACCCAGGCACTACTTATGTATTTCCTTTGCAGTCATAGAATCATGCAGTTTCTACCTATGGACTCATGTAATAACCCAGGTACTACCCTTGCAGTCATATAATCATCCAGACTCTACTGTTGAAGTCATCTATTCACCTAGGCACTTCTTATTGAGTCATCTATGGCTTTAGGTGGTATTTATACACTTTTCCATGCACTAAATCTTTATCTGTGCACTCATGTAATTAGTCAGTCACTATCCTTCTTCCTCTGTAATTACCCAGCTAGTACCTTTGGAGTCATACAATCACCCAAGCACTACCCATGGAGTTTTGGAATCACTCGGGCTAATCTATTAAATGTCTCTGTTTCTAGGTTTCACTATATTTTAGAAATATTGTATATAAATTTCATTTAGATGTGATGTTGATTTGAAAAGGTAGATATATATGTATGCATGCTTTTAATGATATAGAGAGACTTGTGGTTGAGTTATGTAATAGTCTCCTGCTTTATATTTGGCTAGGCCCAATACTCATGCAGTTATAAAAACGCCCAAGTACTACCCTTGCAGTCTTCAAATGATTCAGTCACTACATATACACTGGTGTAATTACTCAGGCTTTACTCCTTCACTCATGCAAACATCTAAGCACTATGTATACACTCATGCAATCACCAAGGTATTACCCATGCACTCTTTAAATCATGTAGCTACTACTCATGAACTTATATAATCACTCAGGCACTCCTATCACAGAGGCACTACACTTGTACTTATGTAAGCACTCAGCCAGTAGTCATACTGTTATGAAATCACCCAGGCAGTACCTTTGCACCCCTTTATTCACTCAGACACTACCTCATTACTCCTGCAATCACTGAATCAGTACTCATGCACTCATAAAATCACTCACTCACTTCCTATGTACTCCAGTAATCCCCAGATATTACCCCTGTAGTCATAGAATCACCCAGGCACTACTCAATGTATTTTTTTATTTATAGATGACAATATCTGTTTATAATTATTTTAATAATATTAAATATTTTTGGAAAGATAATAAACTTTTCTTTTTTAATTCTCCATAATTATTGAGAAATATTCAGTATGACAAGAAAAATTGAAAATAAAAGACAACACAGAAAACAGACCTATTTAAAGGAGGGAGAAAGTCAGAAACTAGATGAAGTACAACATGTGACATTAAAGAAAAAGTCTTCTGGTAAGAGAACAAAAGAATTTGTTAAAAGTCTTAAAAAATCGAAAAGATTTTCAAAATGGTGAAAAGAGAAAGTAAAGTACTGCAAGCAATCAGAAGGAAAAGAAAATATGAGAAATTAGTGCAAAATCAAGTTATAGGAAAACAATACATGTTGAAAAAAGGATGAAAGAATATAAAGACATTAGGAAGAGAATGTATAAAAGTAGAGTACTACAAAATGTATTGAAACATTGCAAGAAATGTAAAAGAAGATCTGCATTTTACAAGAAGAAAGAACAGATTGAAAGTGTAGTCGAAAAGGCTTTTGAATTGAAAAGAAAATTGTATATATTAGTTTTGAGGAGAATAATAACATTGAATAAAACAATGCAGTTTATGAAGGAGAAAAGTAAAAGAAGAAGACTCGTTAATAGAATTAACTTTTGTAAAGAAATTTCAGATGAATGGAAGCACACTTCTAGTACTGAACCATTTTTAATGAAGACAGCTATTTTCAAAAAATTACATTAGTTCATGCTGTTGATACCAGGGGTCGTTGTTATGAGGTTAGAAACGGATGTCCAATTGAAAAAGAAAAGATGGTTCCTAGAAATGTGGAACAAGTAATAGCTGAAGAAGTTCAAGGGAGACGTACACAAGCTCCAGTGTATTGGTGGGATTGTAGTAGTATTTGTAGTATACGACAGGAATCTATTGATATATTAAGAAATTTCTTGCGAGAATATGGTAAAAAAAGTGTTAAACAAAAGACTAAGAAGTTGCAAAGACTAGATCCTTGTAAAGTGAGAAAATATAGTAATTTGCAGGGTCATTCTCTGGCTTGTCTTTATAGAAAAGTATGTAGAAGTACTTTTCATCATTTAAGAATGTTAGCAGTACATCACTCAGAAATGCGGAAGTTAGAGAGAAGATTGTTCTATGTAAAAAGTCCTGCATTATGTTTAAGCGAAATAAACACAGCTCTTTTGCATGGTTCAGTATTGGATGTAAAAAAAATTCTGATGATATAGAGTTTCGTTTCTTTGGTCCTCAAAAGGAGTGTAGAGAAAGTGAAAGTTTGACAAGTGTAGGTGTTGAAGAAGAGGTGGAAGATAGTACTACTGAGAAGTTTGCAGAAGAAATTACAAAGTTTAAGGTAGTTTCTTATGAGAAAGCAAACTATGTTTGTATTTGTTGTTGACATACTCACTATAGAAGTCAAACTAGGAATGTTGATGTGTATTTAAAAAGTGAAAAGGAAAGAAATGATAAGTAGGAGCAATTTGGTGCCTATTTGTTGGTGGAAGGTGGTTTTGAGTTGGGTAGTGATCAACGTATTTGTAAATATTATTACAGCAAATTAGAAGAGAACAAAATGCCAGATAGAGCTGTACATAATAACCTAGAGTTGGTAGCTATTCCTCCACAACTGGTAGATTTAAATACATATGAGTCCATTCTTATTCAATCTGTACACCTGTCTCAGGCTATAGTTCGGTTGGAGCCTAAAACAGTTAAGCTGCCTCCTTCAGATTTACAAAGAGGTTTAAAAGGAAGAGTTGTGTATTTACCTTTAGATTTTAAAAAAGATATTGAAACTGTTGGTGTAGAGAGAGAGGAAAGTGAACCTGTAGTTGTTCTAGTTAATGGTGTGCCAACAAAGAGTCGGAAAATATGGCAAGAGTTAGTAGATGTCACCAAGCTTCAAAAGGCTACATTATATCTCGTAGAAAGCAATATTTATTATAAAAATGTAAATCTGGAAGAACAAGAAATATCTTTAGGAGATGATAGAGAAATTTCAACTGGCCAAATCGAAAAAGTGGACAACTCCAGGAGTAAAGAAATGTATGAACATTATAGTATACATCCTTTACATTCAAAAGAAGTTATTGGAAACACTATTGAATTATTCCAAATGAAGAAAGCGAAGGAAACTCCCATGAGTGTTTGGGAGAAAAGTTTAGAAGCTCGTTGTTTTCCACTGCTCTTCCCCACTGGAAAAGGTGGACGATATGATGAACAGCCAGTACAGATTCCAGCTTCAGAATACTGTACAACAAGATTGTATTCAGAGGATCCAAGATTTCAACAGTGTGTTCCTTATTTATTTCATCTTCTGTTTGAAAGTGACTTGTCTGGACTTTCATATGCAGTGAACCACATATTAAAAACAGGAGTTCATCTTACACATGTTTCTGCAAAGGAATTTTTGGACAAAGTTCAACAAAGAGACGATCATTTAGAATCTCAGTTAATTAATTTGATGGCATGTGAACGTGGCACTAATGAGTATTGGTATCGTCATCACGGAGAACTTAAATGTATGTTAAGGAACTGTGGAACCCCTACGTGGTATGTTACGCTTAGCTGTGCTGAGTACGCATGGGACGATTTACTTTAATTTCGAAGACAAACAAATTCAAATGTAAAAATCATTGAATTGAAAACAGCTGGAGAACTGTGTTCCTTGGATCCTGTAAATGTGTGCAGATATTTTAATCATAGGTTTCAAGCTAGGATGTATTTTATGTGCAATAAAAATAATCCCCCTCTTGGAGAAGTTATTGATTTCTTTTGGAGAAAGGGGTACCAAGCCATAGGTGCACCTCATATTCACATGCTTTTATGGATCAAAAATGCGCCAAAATTTGGAACTGATACTGATGAAAGTGTTTTGGTTTTCATTGAATAATATGTTACCTGTGCCATACCAAAAGAAGGAGGAGAAAACAACTTGAGACAGCAAGTATAACGGTTTCAAAGTCATCGATGTGGGAAATATTGATGACAGAAATACAAGTCAAAGGGAAAATTTTATACAAAATGTCAGTTTGGATTCCCACGTCCAGTAATTTCAAAAGGAAGAGTCAACAGTTTCATGTCAGCAGTAAGGCATACTATAACTCGAAAATCTCCGAAGAATACTTAAAACATAAAAAGAACTGAAGATTCAAAGTATATTAATGACTACAATCCAGTGATTTTGACGATGTGGAATGCAAATATGGATACCCAATATGTTGTAGATAATTTGACTGCTGTTGCTTGCTATGTTACATCATATATAACCAAATCTGAAAAGACAGAGTTGAAAGAAATTTGGGAAGAAGTTTCACAAGAGAAGACACTTAGGGGTCATTAGAATAGCGGGCG
>CAWUFW010023514.1:0-74555 GCA_963921515.1 Calotriton arnoldi
AAATACCATTAAGTTATCTGCTATATATTTTATTCTAAAACTCGTTTCGAGACGTGTTTCTTTCTCCCCTTCACCAAGGGTCACAAACGCAAGTCTTTTTAAGTGTGAATATTCCTGGGCAGATTAGATTTCTATACTTAGTTGATTTAAAAGCCTTTTTAACAGAATTTCTGCAAATTTAGACAGCCAAGTTTGCTATACACAAATCACAAAATTCTAGTTTCTTTTTGCTAGAGTAAAAAATGTTGTAAAGTTTGCATTCATGATTATATCCGTTGGCTTGAAACATACTACCAGAGCTTGTCTACAGGGTCGTACTCCTCGGTTACTAAAATGTCTTTTTAGATATCTCCTTCTTTCTTCCATCAATGATGGGCATATGGAGACTAAACGGTTGATGTTTTCTTCCCCCTGGTTGCATAGTCGGCAGGGGATCGAATTTGAAGGTCGCAACCGTGGCATTACATGGGTTGATCCTTGGAAATGGCCAAATCTTGCTTTAATAAATGTGTTTTTTATTTTTGCAGACCAAGGTGTTTCTAGGTAGAGCTGCGATTAGGGAATCGTTTACTCATTTAGAATCATCCATGCATGTGCTCTTTTGAGAACAAGTCTTTGTCTTTCAGCAATGACATTCGTTTTTTTATACTGTTAATAGCCTTTTTGAAGTACATTGATGTTATAGCCATATCCCAAACTTCATGTGCTGATAACTCCTCTAATGCTGTTTCTAAATATTTCCAAAATTGTGAAGTTTGATTCGATTGTATTTCTTGCCAGAGTAAGTGACACATTAGATTGGAAGTATTTGTTTTTATTTGTTTCCATACCTTTATATATTGACCCATCCTTGCAATGTGCTGATTGGATATGCCAAATTCATATCTGATTTGCGTAGGTGATGCATTACAGTATTTAGGGTTACAGAGTCCTTACCACAAAGTGCTTCACAACCGTAGGTGATGCTTGGCAACAATTTAGCATTTATTACCTTGAGCAGTGGGCGGATAACTAGGCCCTCCCAAGGACCTCTGCAGTGTACAAAATGCCATTAGTAGGGTGTTACTTTTCTTTAACAGCTCTGTTTTATGTTGACAAAATGAGCCCTTATCATCGAACAAAACTCCCAGGTATTTGTAGGTTTTCACTTGTTCTAATTGTCTATTTTGCAAGTGCTATTTATGTTTACTGTAATACTGTGCCTTGTTTTTAACTTCCATTACTTTCCTTTTAGCTTTGTTTATTACCATCCTGTTCTCTATTGAGTATTTTGAGATTCTGTTTATAAGATGTTGTAGTACTATCTTTGTTTGGCTTAATAAAATAACGTCATCAGCATGTAATAGATTTGAAATATGTCTAACTTCTAGTTTAGGTGGATGAGCGTTCTCTTTATCCAAAGCATCTGTTAGATCAGATAAAAATAAATTAAATAGGTACGGTGCAAGAACGCACCCTTGTTTTAATCCCAGGAATGTTTCAATTTTTCTTGATAACTGCCAGCCAAACCCTGATCCAGGTCTCAGAATATAATAGTCAAATTGCTTTTAAAAGGCTAATGCCGATACCTTCTTTCTCTAGTTTTCGGCCGAAAATTCGCCGATTTACACAGTCAAAGGCTGATTTAAAATCCACAAAACATAACTACAGAGGTTGTTTCCTCAGATCATATTTTTCAATTAATATTGCAAGTGTTAAAATGTTGGTTGCTGTACCTTGTCCTTGCATAAAACCTGATTGATTTGGCGTAATTATCTGCATCTTTGATGGACATTCTGATAATTCTGTCAGGAGAATTCCTGCAAAGAGTTTAGCCTCTGTATCTTGCAACGTAATTGAGTGATAATTTGTTGGCTGTGCCCAGTCTCCACTTTTATAGATAGCTGATATTACCGAGCCTTTCCAAGACTCCGGTATGATTGATGATTGCAATGCTTGATTAAAGACTCTTGTTAAATAACCTGCCCAGACTGGAGGATTCCCTTTGTAAAGGACAACTGGGATCCCATTGGGACCAGGGGCTCCATCTTGTCTCTGTTTATGAATGAGCTTACAAACTTGATCTTTGGTTATATGTAATTCATTTTTATAATTGTCTTTTGGTCTACTAGAGTTATATAGACTTGGATTAAACACAGCATCTGGTTTGTAGTTCAAATGAGATTGTAAAAACTTAATCCAACCAGATTCCATTACTATAGACAATGTTGTTGTCTTACTGGCCTCATTCAAGTTATTGATCATTTTTCGAAATTCTCTTGAGTTATTCTTTTTGCTAGTATATAGGGCTTTTTTCCCAGAGGGCCTCTTCTTTAATTTACCATGGTAATCTTGATTATCCGGCCACTTCTTTACCATTTTCAATATTCTGTTGGGCTATTTTTTCAACAGACAGCATTTTAGGGACAATTTTGTGAGTGCATGTGCCTTTTTGTCTTGTTGCTGCTTATTGCATACTTTCGGAATATAGGTTGCCATTATTTTTTGGGGCGGGGTAAAATGGACCCATTTTCCTACTGCAGTGAGAGAATCACCTTCAAAACAATGTTTAACCATTGATTGCGCTATTTTTGCGATCGAGGCTTTAGAGATTTCTGACCAATAAAGCCTCCTATAATTTACCATTGTTATACCTTCTGAAGTGTCTTATACTTCTCATGCCTTGCACATTGTAATTCTATTATTTGTTGAGTGTGATCACTCCCATTTGTTTTTGCAATCCAGTAGGATGATATTTTCTGAAAGAGACTAAGGGATACTATTGAATAATCAATCCGTGACTTTTTTCCAAGTGAGTGGTAGGTCCATGCAGGGGGTGAGTCTTGTGGAAGCCGTCCATTTAAAACACTTAGGCCCAAGGATTCTAGGTCTTTTAATAAGTTCTTACCAATTACCCTCTTGACCTCTTGGATTCTTGATTAGATGGGTGGTTAGGGATCGTCCATAGGTAATCCTGTTGTTGTATGATTTTATCTCTAGCGTACGATCATGGCAAGTGCATATTAAGGTCACCTGAGATGATGATTTCAGGTTGTATATCTTTGTTCAGTTGATGAAGTAAGATAGTTAGTAAGTTACTAGCCATTGTTTTCCTAGAGCTAGCATGGGGGTGAATATATACATTTATAAATGTCTTCAGAGCCCGTCACAGTACTGAGTCGGCTCTGTTGGCAGTGACTGAGGAAATTCGTAGTAGCTTAGACGACGGAAATTCTGCGGCCTTAATTCCTTAATTCTTTTGGATTTAAGTGCTGCTTTCGACACTGTCTCCCATGAAATATTACTGTGCAGGTTACAGGAGATAGGGATTGGGGGTTTGGCCTTGGCCTGGTTTTGCTCTTTCCTAGAGGGCAGAACTTTCCAGGTCATAGTGCCACCCTACCACTCCCAGGAGTTGGCGATCAGACATGGGGTTCTGCAAGGATCGATACTGAGCCCCGTGCTCTTTAACATCTATGTACAACCCTTGGCAGTGGTGGCAAAAAGCAGAGGGCTGTCTTTGGTTTCCTACGCCGACGACACCCAATTATTCATCGCCTTTTCAAAGAAATGTAAAAATAATCTCATCAAATTTAAGGAGGATATGCTGGGGATCGCTAATTGGATGACAACAAACTGCTTGCAGCTAAATGCCAGTAAGTCGGAAATTCTGCTGTTTGGGAGAGACAGCAATATGTGATCAGAGCAATGGTGGCCAGACCAATTAAAACCAGCACCTCTGCCTAAGGAGGCAGTCAAGAACCTGGGCTTTTGGATCGATAGAGGTCTTTCTTTTGACGCTCAATCCAAATTAGTCGCAGGGACCTGCTCGGGGCTCCTGAGAGGGTTAAAACCTCTGCTTGGCTTCTTTGAGCCCAAAGTCCGGCAGACTATTTTACAGGCTACAATTGTATCTAGACTGGATTATGGCAATTCCCTATATTTGGGTGCCAACAAATCCTGTATTCAGCGCCTTCAGAGAATACAAAATGCAGCAGCCCGTACTCTTTTGGCACTTCCGAAATCATGTTCAGTGTCTACGTTTTTACCTAAGCTACACTGGCTACCGGTAGAAAAAGAATCCAGTTCAAGACACTATGCGTTGCTCACAAAATCTTGACTCAACAAGCTCCTCCGGTCCTAGCAGACCTGCTAACACCGTACGTTCCGAGCCGTCTCCTGCGGTCAGCTGACCAAGGGTTGGCATGTACCCCCAGAGCTCTAAGAGCCAGAGCTGGTGGTCGCTCTTTTAAAGTTTTAGTGGCCAAACTCTGGAACTCCCTTCTGATTGCTATTAGAGGGCTCCAAGATCACCTAGCTTTTCGGAAAGCCATAAAGACCTGGCTGTTTCCGGCGTAACTTTCTCTCCTCTTTCTGGGCTGTCACTACTTACTGGTGTTTTGGGTAGCGATGGGACGCCCTATTGCTGGGGCAGCTATGCGCTGTACAAATCCGCTAATAATAATAATTATTATTAATAAGAGGGATTTTATTTTGTTTTTATCTTTATAACGTAATTTTACTATTAAAAAGTTATGAGTATTTAGAGCTACTAGATCACTTTCCACGTTTAGCTCTATTGAGATGAAAGTTGCCAAATCCCTGCAGGATCGCCCATATTTACTTACTTTCGTGGCAGGACTATAGTATCCCATGAAACCTTCTAGTTTAAAAGGATTGCAGGCCCAGGTTTCCTGAAGAAAAATTATTCAAAAATTGCCAGACGTAGCAGTCAGATGCTCATTTTCAGTCATTGATTGTATGCCTTTTGTGTCCCAAGAGCATATTTCAATTGTTTCTCTTAAATTGAATGCCTCTTTCTTATCACCATTAGATGTTTTCTGTCAGGCCTGCGTTACTCCATGTAGGGCTCCTGTTAACCAACCATAATTTAGTTTCTTCACCATATCTCCTTTGTACTCAGTAATAAATGTCGATTCTTGGCCAATTGTTTTACCAAATGAATTTTTCAATATTGAAAATACATGTTTGTTTTCTGACCTATTTGTTGATACTCTAATTTTTTGGAGGAGATAAATGGGATTGGATAGGAGGGTTGAAGCGGCCTAGTGACTTTTATTCCCCAGGTCAAAAAGATTTCATATTCCTGTAGGATTAGGTCTACTAAACCAGCAGAGTTCAGGGTTACCAGTGTCAGTTCTTGGCTATCGACTTTATTAGAAAGAAATTCATTAGATTCTAGATTTTTGCTTCTAATTCTTCCTAGCAATGGAATTGCTTTACAAAGTCTTATGATATTTCCCCAGTTCAAGAGGTCATGTTTGCCCCTGGACTGATATTCTGGTTTAAAAATTAGTTGGTTCCCTCCTTCTTTACGTACCTGGCTTCTACTATCAAGTTCACAAATTGTACAAAGCTTATTTTGCAAAATCTTAGGATAATTTGGTGACTGTAACTTTTGTGATACTCCTGTATAATTATCTGTATTTTGGTCCCTTATCCATTGTTTAGTTGATTGTTGATTCCTAATTAATCTACCAAGTGTATTATAATTCTTACGTCCGTCTGTGTCCACATTCTGCAAGACCTCATATTTCCGCCAATTTTTCTGAGTTATCTAGATCAATTAAGGTGTCAATACTCTTAGCTCTTTTCTTTTCTTTTTGTGATAATTCGCAATTTGCCCTCTTATTATTTCCCTCTGCTTCTGGCATGACAATTTGGTGTTGATTTTCAATTTTTAACTGTTTTGGTGAGTCAATTAGATCTATTGTAACATAACTTTCATCTACAGTGATAGCTTCAGCCGTTTCTTTGTTAAATTACGGATGAAGCATTTTCTGTAATTTTACCGGACTGATTTTGAATTGCTTCAATAACTTGATTTTGGATTATTTAGGCTATTCCCTGATATTATTGTTGCTATTTTTTGTGGAGATACTACTATTGTACTGTTTTTTTATTTGTTATTTGTTTCCATTGTTTTTTTCCTCTGCCTTTTTGTCATTTGAAATGGTGGAGAAGTTGGGGGAGAGATTGCTTCCTTTTCTGCAAGCTCTTCCATCTTTGTGTCCATTGGATCTGTTTTAGTTTGAGGAATTAAGTTATTACTTGTGGGTATTTTCTCCATTACATGCTTGGTCGAATAATCTTTTTGTATTTGAGTATGTAAGTTTCTTCTTAGATCCTTGATTATTGTGTTTAATATTTCTGTAATCGTAGCCAATTTTTTTGATCAACGGTGCACAATTGGATTCTGTATATGGGGTTATTGGTTGTGTTTGAGCCCGTATTATAAAGTTGTTTAACATGGCTAGCTTCTGATCTATTCCTGCCACTGAAGACACCATGGTGTTAAGAAGATCAATGTGCACCTCCATTTTGTTTGATTGATATGTTAAGGCTTCTAATGTCAATTGAGACGTTCTAAAGAAAAAGTCCCAGATTGCCCCATAGTCCCAGTTTCAAGAGACCTGAGAGCCTGGGGCTTGGCAGCTTTCAAAAGTGTGCTTTTTATTCCCACATAGGGAAATTAGTTGTTCTACTTCTTTATTATTTTGCTTAATGTGTTGCAGACTGGTGTTCTGATCATTATTTTGGTAGGGAGTTCTCCAGCATTGCAAGTCTGATTTTAATAGATAATCATCCATATTGCCTTGAATTCCGTTGCCCTGCTTACGCAAGCAGTTAACCATGCCCAGAACGTGAAAGCCTGTGGTAACTACAGGATCCCTGTAGAAGTGTATAAATTATTTGCTCCCCAAGTTATATAATTCCTCATGAAAATATTCAACAGCATTATGAAGTGAGCAGTGATTTCAACCTCCTTACTGAACAAGTTAATGTTAGCTTCATCAAAAAGGCTAAATCCGATCAGGAAGTAAACTCATATCAATTACAAATTATTAACAAAGATTTTGGAAAATCGTTTAGCTTTAGTTGCACCAACAATTATTCATGGGGACCAAAATGTCTTTATTTTGGACAGACAGATGGCAGATAACACACACTATTTAACACAGGCAATAGATTACTAGTATACACTGAACATCAAAGCGGCAGTGATAATGCTGGATGCAGAGAAAGCATTTGACCAGGTCCAGGGGAATGTCCTGTTCACAATTCTGGATATATTTGCATTCCCAGCTGTATTTATTTTGATTGTGAAAAATGTATATGCAAGAGCAAAGGCTAGTATATAGGTGTTGGACACGACCTTTCACCAATCCTTTTTGCACTGTTCATTGAATCACTTGCCTGTGCTATACACCAGGATCCTTATATTAGGGCTCCCTTACGCGAGGCCTTGAAATTAAAGCTGTCTGTAGATGATATGGTTCTATATTTAAAGGCTCACAAAGTTAATGTTTTGAATGCAATGGAAAACAAAAGAGAATTGTCTAAATTGGGTGGGTCAAGATAAACTAGCAAAATTCAAAGCTCTCCTTTTTAATTGCACAGTAGATATTTTTCCTTTTACTATGCAATCGCATTATTCTTAGGGCAGGCCCATAAGATATTTAGGGATATATGTCACTGCCAATACAGTGGACTTGTTTGAGCTAAAATATACATCTATCCTAGAAAAAATTTGCAGGCTGTTAGGCAGATGGCAAAATGCTTCTATGACAATCATGGAATGAGTGGCTTTGGTGAAAATGAGTATTTTACCAATGCTATTATATCTGTTAGCTAACATTCTTACCAGAGTTCCTCAGTCTTTTTTAGGTCAATTGATTCGGCCATCCGATATTTTTTTGGCAGGGCTAATAACCCACGTTAAAACTGGAGGCTGTCCAGATGGAAACAGAGGACAGAGAGCTGGCATTACCTAATACAAAGTGTTATTACCAGGAATTGGTTAGTGAGGTCTACTTCCAATGTTTCTAATGATGCAAATTGTTATCTAGAACTAATAGTGAAATTATTAGAAATTGGTCTCACCCTTACCCACTAATGCCAAGACTTATGAAAAAGTCATGGTTTAAGACACCACAAATCACTCTAGAGAGATTCAACAGGAGATGGGAAAACTGGGAAATACTGAGGCTACATCTGCTGTTGAAAATAGTTGAATGCGGTTTAATAGGATTGCAGCTATCCACAGGTACAAATAGTAAGTGGTGTAGGGTGGGTTATAGGAGTATCCAAGATATTATAACAATGAGTTTATAACCTTGCAAAGATTGTCGAATCTGAACCCTGATATTAGTCATTCACTTTTTTCAGTCTCCTTTTAATTAAATACATTTGTGATGGTTCCACAATAGGGGTGGGTGTCTCTATAGAACCCCTTAGTTCAGCCTATTTTCTGTCCAAAGTAGTAGGTATAGGAAATTGGTATAGATTGTTTCATTATAAAGGCAAGAATACTATGGTATTAGAGATACTACAATGGATTGAGTCCTCTACCAGATGTAAAGTGGATATGGCACAATGGAAGTTTTTAATCGTATCAGCACCAAGGTGGTGTGAGCCGCTAATTTAAGAAGAATTTCATTTCATAGCAAATGTCTGCTGTATAATATTCCAGCTAAATGCGATACATTTTACCCCGAGGTTGAGCCGAAATGTTTTAGATGCAACTATAGCAATTGGGACTGGCTCCATATGATATTTACTTGCCTTTATGTAAGGGAATTTTGGAAAGATATCTTCTCAGAAATAAGTTAAAAATGTGGGGTTAATATCCCACCAGATGCACATGGAGCCCTGTCTGGGCTAGTAGTCCATGAATGAAACTTATCTATTTGACAGCAACAGATAATTTTTATCTCAATGCTGGTGGCCAGACTATTGATCCTAGCCAATTGGAAATCCAATAAAATCGGAAGCGTACCTGTTCCCTACAGAAAATAGTTAAAATCTGGAAAAAGTGGAAGGAGTCAACATGAATTTTGCATTGAAAAATTACATGGGGGTTGAGGATAGAATGTGGAGGGGTAGATGTAAGGATTTTGGGAAGTGAATGCAATGCATAGTGTGAGTTAATAGTAGTGTTATATTCTGCACTTTTGAGGATTTGTCTACAATATGTGCAATTGTTAGGATCAAAGATGAAGTTTGATAGTCCCAGGGCTCTAACTTGTATGCTCCTTAACTGCAGATCAGCAGTTAAACATGCCACAGATATTGCTGGACCCATTCTTGATAAAGAAATAGACATTGCATTCTTCACCGAGTCATGGCTTAACGAACACTCAACACCCACACTTGACATGTTAGCTCCTCCTGGATACTCCATCATTAGACAGGACACACAAAAGAGAAAAGGTGGCAGAACAGCAATCATTCACAAAGATGGAATCCATCTTTCAACCTTAACGCCCTCAAAATACTCGACTTTCGAATACCTCAGAGTAGAATTCACTGCCAAAGGCACCTCTCCTATCAAACTTCACACCATATACCACCCTCCTGGTGATCGCACCCTCTTCTTACAAGAAATAACTGACCTATTGACACAGTTCTCCTAAACAGACTTGAATGATGTGTTCTTGGGCGACTTCAACATTCACTGGACCAACTCTGAAGACACCACAGTCCGTAATCTTACAAACATTTATAAAATAAACAAACTCATCTAACTCTGCAATGAACCGACCCATATCAAAGGTGCCCCTCTTGATGCGATTATCACCAAAAATTATCTTGTCTCACTTCGATCCATCACTCATATTGACTGGTTTGACCACTATCTTCTACTGTTTAATTTAGAGATCCACCTCAGATCCCAACTAACCCCATCCGACAGACCTAAGCACTGGGCTAGGAACCTTAAGCAAATCCCTATAACAGAACTGGAGAACAGGATCGATGCCCAACTACAGCATCTTCCTCCCACTCACACAGTCAATGACCTCACCGCCCACTATAGCACTGTGGTGTCTGATGTTCTTGACCAAGTGGCACCGCTCAAACCTAAACAATCTAGAACCATCCAATCTAAATCCTGGTTCAACTCAGATCTTAACAACAAGAGGAGACTACTCAGACAGTCAGAAAGGTTAAGGAGACAAAACCCCTCTACAGTGGACCTCTCACTCCTAAGAACGGCATTGCTTTCCTATAAGAAACACCTCTTTAGAGAAAAGGCCACTTTTTTCGCAACCAACTTGACTGCACGAAGAACAAACCCAGGGAGCTCATAACATTATTAAATGGCAAACTACCATTTCCCCCCCACACGAAACAAAAGCCACCAATGAACGCTGTGAAGAAATTGCCAACTTCGTCACTGATAAATTTGTAAAAATTGAGCAATTCCTCATCCAAGTCACAAATCTGACATCCCTACCAACCTTCCCCACTGTCTCTCTCCCCTACACAGCAGCCCCTCCTCTAGACACATCCAGGGACTGTTTGGCTTCTATAAAAACTAATTTCAACTTTGATCTCCATCATCTGAAAAACAAAGTGAATTGGTCCGAATTTAAACCCATGACAGAAAATGAAGTCTTGAATATAATTGCGAACTTGAAGCCCACATCCCACACTACAGATCTTCTCCCATCCACAATAATTAAAATCCTCAACCATATCATTGCCCCATTCTGGACTAAAATCCTCAACTCATCTTCCTCTCCTCAGGCAGCATTCCTGACTCCCTACAACTAGGCCAAATCACACCCATACTCAAAAAACCAGAGGCTGACCCCAATGACCTCAATAACCTCAGACCTATCACCAACCTCCCCTTTCTATCTAAAACATTGGAGAAGTGCGTCCTACAATACTCAACCAAAATATAAAAGTATTCAACCTCCATGACACTTTCCAATCTGGGTTCAGAAAATGCTGTAGCACTGAAACTACTATGCTCAATATCTTGGATGACATCCACAGTTCCTTAGATGAAGGTGATGCTTGCCTCCTAATCCTACTTGACTTATTTGTGGCTTTCAATACCATAAATCACCCAGCATTACTGGATACACTCAAGAACTGCACTGGCATCAAAAGCACAGTTCTAAGATGGTTCACTTCTTACATGCAGCATCGCTCGCAACAAATAAAAATCAACAACTGTCTCTTGAAACCTATACTAGTTCCTCAGGGTGTATCCCAAGGCTCAACTCTATCCCCTTCCCTTTTCATTCTCTTCATGGAACTCCTTACTGTTATCCTGAACCAAGCAGGGGTCAAATATCACCTAAACGCCGATGACACCCAACTCTATTGCAAAATCAAGTCACCCAGTGACATCCTACATCTGATTGCCACACTAATCAAGATACAAGCTTCGCTTAATATCAACCACCTAAAGCTGAACCCCAACAAAACTGAACTACTTCTTTTCTCCCCGAAAAACAACCCTCTACCAATTCAAGTCTGGCTCAAGAATTTGGACACCCTAACTTGTTCTTTTGCTCTGTCAAACTCCATTAAGTCCTTGGGCATCAATAAATCAATCAATTAAGTAAGCTTTATTCAAAAACACATAGTGTATCATAAAAGCTACATAAAATGACATTTCTAAATTAAAAACTCATCATTATAAAAGGAAAACAGGTCACTAAAATGAGAAAATAAAATCACAATGGATAAAAATAAGCGTTGTCCTCCCCTATAAATAATAATATTTCTACAGCTGCTTCCTACGTCTTATAATAGCCAATAAATATTGTGACCATACAACACATATGTACAGGCTCTATAGCGTTTGCAAATACATACAAGCTGGGCGACATTCAAAGTTGTTTTAGCAGCGGCTTAATAAAGCATTTTCTTAACTCTGTGTAAAACAAACAAAAAAACTGAATATGAATAGTACTTCGTTTAGAAACATTGTCACATGGACATAACGCAAGATCAGAGGCCCAATTATTAATATTTGGAAAGGTCGTTAGATAATGAAAAATGTCCAGCCGAAACCTAGTCAGGACGAATTTATCCCCATGGTTATTTACATTAGCTAGGTAAGGTTGCATATCATGGCTGGTCACAATTAACTGGTTCTTCTGCACCGAGGGTTTCATAATCTCAGTGGATAGCCTCAAATCCTCTAATAGGGAAAAGCATTTTTATTTAGGAGCTTTCCTTTGAATACTGCCAGTAAGCTCCTAGCTGCCACAGAAGATGTCCGTAGTAGATCTGAGACAGCCCTCTATAATAGAGCGATTAAGCACAGTGTGTTCCGAGGACTAGATCTTGTGCCAGAGCAAAACTGGCTGGATCTCAATCATATCTGTAAGGTATGGAACTCCAAATTTGGAATGACAAATGTAAGTGGAGCTACTTTTATGGAATAGCAAGGAGATTCCTTAGGAATACATTTTCTGCACGCTGTAATGATTCAACATTAGCGTATCCCCAGAGCTCGGACCCGTACGTGGCAGTCGGTCTACATTTGGCCTTATAAATGTGCAGCATTTCCCTCAGGTGATTTATACTCAATTTCCTGGCAAAGTCTAGCAGAGCTGTAGTACTGTTAACAAATTAATTCCTCCTTGACTTAATTTCATTGGACCAACTCCCTTCTTTTTTAAATAACATACCTTTATAGGAAAATGTAGGTGTAAATAGAATCTTCGATTCCTCTATAAAAATGTATCGGCAGTCTGAGGATCTGTACCTGAGCTTTATAATAAAAGTTTTAATGATGTTTATTTTTAGACCCAGGCCCCGCATAAACTGGGCAAATTCATCTAATACTCGTTGTAATCCTAATGGAGTACGAGCCATTAATACCGCCTCATCGGCATATAAAAGTGCCGGGTTCGGGCACTGTCCTACTTGGGCTAAATCAGTGCACTTATTAGCAAAGGTAACGCCTAATCTATTAAGGTAAAGATTAAACAAAAATGGAGCGAGTACCCAACCTTAGCGTATGCCTCTTTCTATCGGAAATGATTGGCTGCATTTGCCTTTCAGGACATAATGAACTCTGCCCGACCCAATGCATATAATTCTCTGAGGAAGTTTACAATAGTGTGGCCTACTCACATACTATCCATAACCAATCATAGTTTATCATGTACCACAAAATCAAATGCAGTGGTTAAATCTACAAATGCTAGAAACAGACTCCCTTCTTTAATAAGCACATGTTTCCCTATAAGTAGATTTAAATTAATAGCCTGTTCAGTAGTCCCAAAGCCTGGGCAGAACCTGTACTGCAGGTCGGAGATAACACTATTGGACTCTGCCCAGTCCTGAAATCTGCCTAGGAGAATGTGTCCCGCAACTTTAATTAGTGAGTCCAGCAAGAACATCGGTCTGTATTATGCTAGGCTGTTACGATTGCCTTTCTTAAATATGGGAACTATCAGAGACTCGGACCAGGTATGTAAAAAGCCTTTGCTCCAACAGGCTCTAACAAGTAGAGTTAAAAGGGGACCCCAAAGGTTGATATTGAATTTGAACAAGTCAATGGGAATCCCATCAGGGCTCGGTGCTGTACCACCTTTACTCACCTTTAGAGCCATAACTACCTCATCTAAGGAAAAGTCAGGGTAGCTCTGATCAGATTCAGAGGAAGAGTACCTGTTTTGAATAAAGAAAAGTAAAATGATTAAGCCATTCGGTTTCTGTAATGGCAATCGCCATGCGAGGGCTATCAACTGTATTAAAAAAGGGAGAATTAATAATACACCAGAACGTTATATTATCTTTTGACAAGCTAGCCTCGAGTAGTTGATTCCAAGTCTCCTCCTTTAGAGTCTTTTTATGATGTTTGATAGCAAGCCTGCAGGCAAGTCTACACTCCTGCTCTTCCTGGATAGACCCTGGTTGTTTGCCTAGTGCTAACTTTAAACTTCTCAAGGCTTTCAAGCAAGCAGTGTCAAACCAACCGCGATTCTCTGATCCGGCTGTATTCTGTTTAACAGTAAGGCCTTCAGTAATGCATCTCTTTATTCGCTCGAAGACCATAATGATTTTATCAGCATCTGCATACTCATCTAAACAGGTATCAAAAGCCACCTTCTGTTTGAAAATTAACTGTTCTAAAAAGGTATTAGGATTGACCAGCGACCATCTTAAGGCATACCTGTTGTGCAGAGATATCTCAATGTTCACCATAGTAGACACACATTGAGTGTCCCTCTGTTGAGAAAGTAAATTAATATTCAGAGCTACACTCTGTGGAAAGTGATCATTGATTGCAGTCATAGATGGAAAATTCTAAAACCAACTTGGAATAACATAAGAGAAACAACAAAAAATCAATAACGTTATTCAAACCCCAACCGTTAAATTCAATTGGGGGATTAGTAAACTCATTACAGAAGGACAGATTATATTGAAAACGTAAATCATTTAACAGGTCCCCATATTCAGTATGTAAAAAATGAGTAACATCACCATTATCAATCGCAGCTAGCCCATAGGCCTTATTAGATGGCTGGGGGCAGTATGTAAATTAAAATCACCACCCCATAGAACAATAGGATCACTACACTCAGTAGGGAAAGCTGATTCCAAATCAATGTCTAGTTGGCGGAGGGCGATGAGAATTTCCTGCGAGGGGGCATTGTTGGAAAAATTTGCTATGACCAGAGTGGAATACTGATTAATTTGAATTGAAATAATGTGATAGTACTCTCTGGTCACTTTCACCAAATTATTCTGTAAGGGCATCTTATTAGACACATAAATGCATAATCTCCCTTTAGGTCTCCCACAGGTCGAGGGAATTGCTGGGTTATGAAATGTTTTAAAACCGTTGAGGTGTATTTGGTCCACGGCCCATGTTTCTTGTAAACAAAGGACATGAAACCTGTACACAAACTCAGGCCACTCAGTCAATGTACTTTTAAAACGTAGCCCAGCAACAGGGCATCACCCTCGACCAAAACATGTCATTGAAGGACCACATCAACAACTCAGCCAAAGGAGCACTCTATACACTAAAACACCTCAAGAAAGTCCAACTTTTCATTCTCCCTCAAAATTTTAAATGGTAGTGGAATCACTAGTCCTCTCAAAACTGGATTATGTTAACGCTATCATCACAGGAACTCCAAAAACTCACCTTGCCCCCTTAATTTCAGTTTTTAACATGGCAGCCCGGCTACTAACAGGTTGCAGATGGTTGAGTACATCGCACCGGCCCTCAAGAGCCTCAATTGACTCCCAATCGAAGGAAGATGTTTGCAAATTTCCATGATAAACGTTTAGGGGCAGATTTACGTTCCCTGGCGCATCCCTGCAAATCAGCAGGGATGCGCCAGGGAAGATGCGTGACGCAAGTTTACCCTTGCGCCACCACAGATGCGCCGCATTTACAATACGGCGCATCATGGCGCAAGGATAAACAGATGCGTGACGCATCTGTCGGCGGAAGGGTGGCGCAGTACTGGAGTCGTGTCGCAAGTGCGACGTAACTCCAGTACTGCTCAGGGGTGCCCTATACCTAACATGCTGCGTCACTCCTTACGCCTGCTTGAAGCAGGCGTAAGGATTTGACGCAGCAGGGACGTAAAACTGACTCCGTGAAATCTTGTAGATTTCACTGCGTCACTTTTACGGGGCTTCCTTGCGCAGGAACGCCCCCCCCCTGCGCCGGCACGCCCACATGAAACCTGACGCAGGTTTCATGTGGCGCAGGGCTTTACAACGTGACGCATCTCCCTAGATGCGTCACGTTGTAAATCCCCCACAGCATGGCGCATGATTTGCGCCGCCGCTGCATCACAAAAGTGACGCAACGGCGGCGCAAAATTTGCGTAAGGGGCTTGTAAATCTGCCCCGTAGTTTCTGCAATGCATAAGTTCATTGAATTAATTTACTCCAATAGATGGCCCTGGGACTGTTGAAAGAATCAGTTGAAAGTGGACCTGCAGCTTAGTTCCTTGCTAACTTATGAAAGGTGTCAGCATCCACCATACAAGTAAGCAGATATTACAAAACAATACAATAGAATATTGGTGAATGGTGTATGCCATGGAAAGAAAGTGATACAATTATGTGTATTTAAATGCGATGGATGTTTTCTTTATAAAGCAAATTATTGGATTTAACATGCTCTGCAATCAGCATGAGTTTTCTAATACACAATGAGAAATGTATGCCCAGAGGGAGCAAAGAAAATGGTGTTGCACCACTGCAGTTTCTCAGAAGTCAGGAACTTTTTAAAACAAATAGCAATGAGCTGAGACTGGATTCGAATTACTGTAAATTATAGTGACATTTTTATTTCCTTCTGGTTGCCAGTAGGTAATTCGAGTTATGACCTAGTTTCCATAGGGGAAAGTGTTTTCTGCTTTTCCAATAACTTTGGTGCCGTTTGACGAATCTTCACGAAGTTTCAAAATTACTATGATGCTCACTTCAGCTGCTGTCTTGAAAGTTTTGTGGTGATTAATCAAGTTGGGGCTGAGAAAAATGGGGAGTCCCAAGACACTTTTTGCACATGCAATTTCCGATAGAGATTTTAGGTATGACCACTGCCCGAACCGCTGAACCGAATTACACCAAATTTGATAGAAAAGAATATCTTGGTCCAGAAATTGACCATTTTGTGATTTGGTGTGAATCCGTTCATTAGTTTTCAAATATTAAATGAAATCCAAATTTGTATATCTAGGGACGCAGATCGTCCTCAAATCCTCCTTGGATTCACAAATCCACGTACCAACATCAATGTCGCGATTGGCTGGCAACAACCTGAGAGGAAAGCTGCGGCCACCATTTTGTTCATTGGGACTTGTTTCCCAGTTAGGAAGAAAAAGTTAAAAAGTGATAAATGGGGTCAGGATATAGGTACCCTAACCAAATAGGACCCCTCATGGGTAAGATATTGTTAAAACCCCTTTCTTTTAACCATGCAAGGATCCGCAGATCCTCCCCAGATCCTCCTGGATTCAGGTGGATTTGGGTGGATCCGCGGATCCAGACCTGAAATTTAAAAAATAATGGCATCACTCAGAGATCCACACACCTACTCATATACTCACTTGCACACTCACATACAAACTTTATACCCACACACCACTAACAGTTAGGTTCAGATTTTACACACACAAAACCATCAAAATTCAGGAGTTATGGTAATAGTTATCTCAAGTAACTATGGCTCCTGCCCTAAGGCAATTATAACTCATACCCTTGCCATTCATTGAATTACCCCACATATTACATCACTCATGCCATCTTCTATGACATCATTGATAATATAATATATATATATTCACTGAAAAAACCATAGGTTTTAGGGACAGTTATAGTTAGTTGGACATTTCACTCGTACAAAACCATAGAAATTCCCCCGTTATAGTTAGTTCAGCTAACTATAACTCGCGCCCCCGCAATGCACTGCTGATGACGTCACATATTACATCACTCATGACATGGTCAGTGACATCACTGATGACATCACTGATGACATCTCAAATGACATCACTGATGACATCACTGATGACATCAACCAGTGACTGTGTGTTTCTGTAAAGTTTAAATATGTTAAATATTTGTAGGGAAAGGCGTATTGAAGAATGAGTGGGTGTATAAGTGTCTGAATGGATGATTTAGTACGTGAGTGACTGACTCTACAAGTGAGTGATTAAATGTATCTTACTGAATGCATGGGTTAGTGACTAAACTGTGTGAATGTCTGTATCCTTCTGTCTGTTGGTTTGTAAGCGGCTGCATGGCTTTCTGAATAGCTACATGAGTGTCTACATGGGTTATTGATTGGTTGTCTGAGTATCTGTATGGGTGCCTGAGTGTTTGTGTGGGTGGGGTGTGTGTGACTCTGTGCATAGATGTGTGAGTTGGTGATTCACTGGGTGCATGGTTTCAAGAGTGCATCTGTGATGGACTGTATGGGTGGGTGAGTGTGTGTATGGGTGTGTTAGTGATTGAATGTATATCTCAGTGGTACATGTGTGAGTAACTACATATGTGAAAGGCAGTATATATGTGTGTTGGAGTATATAAATGGCTATAAGTGAGAGTGTGTGATTGTGAGAGTGGCTGTATGGATGAGTGTGTACTTGTATCAGTGATTGTATAAGAGCGTAAGAATGTGCTAGTATTTGTATGAGTAAGTGAGCTGGTGTGTGTATAACTGTATAGGTGAGTACATGGGTGTGTGATTAAGTTTTTTGCATGACTGACTAGGTGTGTGAGTACCTCTATGGATGAGTGGCGGTGTGTGAGTGTTTACATAGGTGTATGAGTGCATATGATAGTCCTGTACTGAGTGACTAAGTATAAGTGACTGTACGGGTGAGTGAGTGAATGTGTGTGTAGACCTAAGAATCAGTGAGTGGGTATGTAGTTTTTGGTGTTGGAGTGTCTATGGTTTTGAGAATGGCAGTCTGTAATTTAGAGTGGGTGTATCAAAAGTTATATTAGGGTGTGAGAAGATGCATGAAATTATCACATGGATGATGTCATCAGTGATGTCACTGACCATGTCATGAGTGATGTAATATGTGACGTCATCAGCAGTGCATTGCGGGGGCGCGAGTTATAGTTAGCTGAACTAACTATAACGGGGGAATTTCTATGGTTTTGTACGAGTGAAATGTCCAACTAACTATAACTGTCCCTAAAACCTATGGTTTTTTCGGTGAATTTCAAAGGTTTTTTAAATGCTAATTTCTAACTATAACGTGTCTGAAACCTATGGTTTTTTCAGTGAATTTCAAAGGTTTTTAAATGCTAATTTCTAACTATAACGTGCCTGAAACCTATGATTTTTTAAGAGAATTTCAAAGGTTTTTAAATGCTAGTTTCTAACTATGCCTACAGAGGTAGGACATGTGAAGAAAGAAGAAAAAACGCACAGAAAGAAGCAAAAGATGTGCAGAAAGAACCAACAGAGGAGCAGAAAGAGGCCTTGTTGCAAAATCATCCTGTGCCCACAACTTTTCCAGACGGGTACTGGTGGTAAATGACTCTGACTAACCAGAGCCAGTGCTATGCTAAAAGACACTTAGAATACAGTGAAAACACCTACATACACTAGGGAACACTATGCATTGGGGTACCCCTGTGATTAGCATGACCTCCTCTGCAAGTCCCTAGTACATAATAGGGCAGGGGGATTAAAACTACCTCTTAAAAGCGCTACAGGGCGCGTTTGCACAGTGGTGAAGGGAGGGGGGCCTGAGGTGACATGTGTGCAAACGCACCCTGTGGCGCGTTTTAAGTTGCAGGATTAAGTCCCCTTGAATCCTGAGGGTCTCTGGGGCCCAACTAGCCCCCAGGTACCTACAGTTAGGACCACAGAGCTGAGTTGCAGAGAGGCGTTCCGAGGCCACGCACCTTTTTTCACCTCTCTGCAACGCAACTCTGTTGTGCTTACTGAAGGTACCTGGTGGGCTAGTTGGCCCCCAGGGACCCTCAGAATTCAAAGGGAATTAATTCCCCAACTTAAAACGCACCACAGGGCGTGTTTGCGCACATGTCACCTGAGGCCCCGCCCCTCCCTTCACCACTGTGCAAACGCACCCCGTGGCGCGTTTTAAGTTGGGGGATTAGGTCACCTTGAATCCTGAGGGTCCCTGGGGCCCAACTAGCCCACCAGGTACTTCCAGTAAGCACCACAGGCCTGCGTTGCAACGCCTGTAACAAATTGTGCAGTTGTGTTTAGGTAGTGAAGAGGGTCGTGCTGGGGGTAGTGTTTTAGGGTTTAGGGTAGTGCAGTGGTGTTTGTGTAGTGTAGGGGGTCATGCTGGGGGTAGATTTAGGGTTTAGGGTAGTGCAGTGGTGTTTGGGTAGTGTAGGGAGTCGTGCTGGGGGAGGGTTTTAGGGTTTAGGGTAGTGCAGTGGTGTTTGGGTAGTGTAGGGGGTCGTGCTGGGGGTAGTGATTTAGGGTAGTGCAGTGGTGCTTGGGTAGTGTAGGGGGTACTGCTGGGGGTAGTGTTTTAGGGGTTAGTGTAGTGCAATGGTGTTTGGGAAGTGTAGGGGGTACTGCTGGGGGTAGTGTTTTAGGGTTTATGGTAGTGCAGTGGTGTTTGGGTAGTGTAGGGGTACTGCTGGGGGTAGTGTTTTAGGGTTTAGGGTAGTGCAGTGGTGTTTGGGTAGTGTAGGGGTTTGTGCTGGGGGTAGTTTTTAGGGTTTAGGGTAGTGCAGTGGTGTTTGTGTAGTGTAGGGGGTAGTGTTTTAGGGTTTAGGGTAGTGCAGTGGTGTTTGTGTAGTGTAGGAGGTCGTGTTTTAGGGTTTAGGGTAGTGCAGTGGTCTTTGGGTAGTGTAGGGAGTCGTGCGGGGGTAGTGTTTTAGGGTTTAGGGTAGTGTAGGGGTCGTGCGGGGGGTAGTGTTTTAGGGATTAGGGTAGTGCATTGGTGTTTGGGTAGTGTAGGGGGTCATGCAGGGGTAGGGTTTTAGGGTTTAGGGCAGTGCAGTGGTGTTCGGGTAGTGTAGGGGGTCGTGCTGGGGGAGTGTTTTAGGGTTTAGGGCAGTGCAATGGTGTTCGGGTAGTGTAGGGGGTCGTGCTGGGGGAGTGTTTTAGGGTTTAGGGCAGTGCATTGGTGTTCGGGTAGTGTAGGGGGTCGTGCTGGGGGAGTGTTTTAGGGTTTAGGGCAGTGCAGTGGTGTTCGGGTAGTGTAGGGGTCGTGCTGGGGGAGTGTTTGAGGGTTTAGGGCAGTGCAGTCATGTTTGGGTAGTGTAGGGGGTTGTGCTGGGGGTAGTATTATAGGGTTTAGGGTAGTGCAGTGATGTTCGGGTAATGTAGGGGGTCGTGCTGGGGGTAGTGTTCTAGGGTTTAGGGCAGTGCAGTGGGGTTCGGGCAGTGTAGGGGGTAATGCTGGGGGTGGTGTTTTAGGGTTTAGGGCAGTGCAGTGGTGTTCGGGCAGTGTAGGGGGTCGTGCTGGGGGTGGTGTTTCAGGGTTTAGGGCAGTGCAGTGGTGTTCTGGCAGTGTAGGGGGTCGTGCAGGGGGTGGTGTTTCAGGGTTTAGGGCAGTGGTGTTTCAGGGTTTAGGGCAGTGTAGGGGGTCGTGCTGGGGGTGGTGTTTCAGGGTTTGGGGCAGTGCAGTGGTGTTCGAGCAGTGAAGGGGGTCGTGCTGGGGGTGGTATTTCAGGGTTTAGGGCAGTGCAGTGGTGTTCGGGCAGTGTAGGGGGCAGTGCAGGGGGTAGTGTTTCAGGGTTTAGGGCAGTGCAGTGGTGTTCGGGCAGTGTAGGGGGCAGTGTAGGGGGTGGTGTTTCAGGGTTTAGGGCAGTGCAGTGGTGTTCGGGCAGTGTAGGGGGTCGTGCAGGGGGTGGTGTTTCAGGGTTTAGGGCAGTGCAGTGGAGTTCGGGCAGTGTAGGGGGTCGTGCTGGGGCTGGTGTTTCAGGGTTTAGGGCAGTACAGTGGTGTTCGAGCAGTGTAGGGGGTCATGCTGGGGCTGGTGTTTCAGGGTTTTGGGCAGTGCAGTGGTGTTCGGGCAGTGTAGGGGGTTGTGCTGGGGCTGGTGTTTCAGGGTTTAGAGCAGTGCAGTGGTGTTCGGGCAGTGTAGGTGGTCGTGCTGGGGCTGGTGTTTCAAGGTTTAGGGCAGTGCAGTGGTGTTCGGGCAGTGTAGGGGTCATGCTGGGGCTGGTGTTTCAGGGTTTAGGGCAGTGCAGTGGTGTTCGGGCAGTGTAGGGGTCTTGCTGGGGCTGGTGTTTCAGAGTCTAGGACAGTGCAGTGGTGTTTGGGCAGTGTAGGGGGTCTTGCTGGGGCTGGTGTTTCAGGGTTTAGGGCAGTGCAGTGTTGTTCGGGCAGTGTAGGGGGTCGTGCTGGGGGTGGTGTTTCAGGGTCTATGGCTGTCCAGTGGTGTTCGGGCAGTGTAGGGGGTCGTTCTGGGGCTAGTGTTTCAGGGTTTAGGGACAGAGCAATGGTGTTCAGGGAGTGTAGTGGGTTTTGCTGGAGGTGGTGTTTCAGGGTTTAGGGCAGTGCAGTGGTGTTCGTGCAGTGTAGGGGTGGTGTTTCAGGGTTTAGGGCAGTGGTGTTCAGGCAGTGTAGGGGGCCTTGCTGGGGTTGATGTTTCAGGGTTTAGGGCAGTGCAGTGGTGTTCGGGCAGTGTAGGGGGTCGTGCTGGGGGTGGTGTTTCAGGGTTTAGGGCAGTGCAGGTGTGTTCCGCCAGTGTAGGAGGTCGTGCAGGGGTTGGTGTTTCAGGGTTCAGGGCAGTGCAGTGGTGTTCGGGAAGTGTAGGGGGTTGTGCTGGGTGTGGTGTTTCAGGGTTTAGGGCAGTGCAGTGGTGTTCGGGCAGTGTAGGGTGTCGTGCTGAGGGGTGGTGTTTCAGGGTTTAGGGCAGTGCAGTGGTGTTCGGGCAGTGTAGGGTGTCGTGCTGAGGGGTGGTGTTTCAGGGTTTAGGGCAGTGCAGTGGTGTTCAGGCAGTGTAGGGGGTCGTGCAGGGGGTGGTGTTTCAGGGTTTAGGGCAGTGCAGTGGTGTTTGGGCAGTGTAGGGGGTCGTGCAGGGGGTGGTGTTTCAGGGTTTAGGGCAGTGCAGTGGTGTTCGGGCAGTGTAGGGGGTCTTGCTGGGGGTAGTGTTTCAGGGTTTAGGGCAGTGCAGTGGTGTTCGGGCAGTGTAGGGGGTCTTGCTGGGGCTGGTGTTTCAGGGTTTAGGGCAGTGCAGTGGTGTTTGGGCAGTGTAGGGGGTCGTGCTGGGGCTGGTGTTTCAGGGTTTAGGGCAGTGCAGTGATGTTCGGGCAGTGTAGGGGGTCGTGCTGAGGCTGGTGTTTCAGGGTTTAGGGTAGTGCAGTGGTTTTCGGGCAGTGTAGGCGGTCGTGCTGGGGCTGGTGTTTCAGGGTTTAGGGCAGTGCAGTGGTGTTCGGGCAGTGTACGGGGTTGTGCTGGGGCTGGTGTTTCAGGGTTTAGGGCAGTTCAGTGGTGTTCGGGCAGTGTATGGGGTTGTGCTGGGGGTGGTGTTTCAGGGTTTAGGGCAGTGCAGTGGTGTTCGGGCAGTGTAGGGGGTCGTGCTGGGGCTGGTGTTTCAGGGTTTAGGGCAGTGCAGTGGTGTTCGGGCAGTGTAGGGGGTCGTGCTGGGGCTGGTGTTTCAGGGTTTTGGGCAGAGCAGTGGTGTTCGGGCAGTGTGGGGGGTCATGCTGGGGTGGTGTTTCAGTGTTTAGGGCAGTGCAGTGGTGTTCGGGCAGTGTAGGGGTTCGTGCTGGCGGTGGTGTTTCAGGGTTTAGGGCAGTGCAGTAGTGTTCAGGCAGTGTAGGGGGTCGTGCAGGGGGTGGTGTTTCAGGGTTTAGGGCAGTGCAGTGGTGTTCGGGCAGTATAGGGGGTCGTGCTGGGGGTGGTGGTTTAGGGCAGTGGTGTTCGGGCAGTGTAGGGGTCTTGCTGGGGGTGGTGTTTCAGGGTTTAGCGCAGTGGTGTTCGGGCAGTGTAGGGGTCTTGCTGGGGGTGATGTTTCAGGGTTTAGGGCAGTGCAGTGGTGTTCGGGCAGTGTAGGGGGTCTTGCTGGGGGTAGTGTTTCAGGGTTTAGGGCACTGCAGTGGTGTTCGTGCAGTGTAGGGGGTCATGCTGGGGATGGTGTTTCAGGGTTTAGGGCAGTGCAGTAGTGTTCGGGCAGTGTAGGGGGTCGTGCAGGGGTGGTGTTTCAGGGTTTAGGGCAGTGCAGTGGTGTTCGGGCAGTGTAGGGGGTCGTGCAGGGGTGGTGTTTCAGGGTTTAGGGCAGTGCAGTGGTGTTCGGGCAGTGTAGGGGGTTGTGCACGGGGTGGTGTTTCAGGGTTTAGGGCATTGCAGTGGTGTTCGGGCAGTGTAGGGGGTCGTGCTGGAGCTGGTGTTTCAGGGTTTAGGGCAGTGCAGTGGTGTTCGGGCAGTGTAGGGGGTCGTGCTGGGGGTGGTGTTTCAGGGTTTAGGGCAGTGGTGTTCGGGCAGTGTAGGGGGTCTTGCTGGGGGTGATGTTTCAGGGTTTAGGGCAGTGCAGTGGTGTTCGGGCAGTGTAGGGGGTCTTGCTGGGGATAGTGTTTCAGGGTTTAGGGCAGTGCAGTGGTGTTCGGGCAGTGTAGGGGGCGTGCTGGGGGTGGTGTTTCAGGGTTTAGGGCAGTGCAGTGGTGTTCGGGCAGTGTAGGGGTTGTGAAGGGGGTGGTGTTTCAGGGTTTAGGGCAGTGCAGTGGTGTTCGGGCAGTGTAGGGGGTCGTGCTGGGGCTGGTGTTTCAGGGTTTAGGGCAGTGCAGTGGTGTTCGGGCAGTTTAGGGGATCGTGCTGGGGGTAGTGTTTTAGGGTTTATGGTAGTGCAGTGGTGCTTGTGTAGCGTAGGGGGTCGTGCTGGGGGTAGTGTTTTAGGGTTTAGGGTAGGTCAGTGGTGTTTATGTAGTGTAGGGGGTCATGTTTTAGGGTAGTGCAGTGGTGTTTGGGTAGTGTAGGGGGTCGTGCTGGGGATAGTGTTTTAGGATTTAGGTTAGTGCAGTGGTGTTTGGGTAGTGTAGGGGGTCGTGCTGGGGGTATTGTTTTAGGGTTTAAGGTAGTGCAGTGGTGTTTGTGTAGTGTAGGGGGTCGTGCTTGGGGTAGTGTTTTAGGGTTTAGGGTAGTGCAGTGGTGCTTGTGTACTGTAGGGGGTCGTGCTGGGGGAAGTGTTTTAGGGTTTAGGGTAGTGCAGTGGTGTTTGTGTAGTGTAGGGGGTCATATTTTAGGGTAGTGCAGTGGTGTTTGGGTAGTGTAGGGGGTCGTGCTGGGGGTAGTGTTTTAGGATTTAGGTTAGTGCAGTGGTGTTGGGGTAGTGTTTTAGGGTTCAGGGTAGTGGAGTGGTGTTTGTGTAGTGTAGGGGATCATGCTGGGGGTAGTGTTTTAGGGTTTAGGATAGTGCAGTGGTGCTTGTGTAGTGTAGGAGGTCGTGCTCGGGGTAGTGTTTTAGGGTTTAGGGTAGTGCAGTGGTGTTTTTGTAGTGTAGGGGGGTCATGTTTTAAGATGCAAAGCTCCAATACCTGACCAGTCTGCACTACATAAAACTGCAAAAAAACTAAAAATAAAAAGTGTTTTTGCACACTTTTGTCATTGGGCTATATGTGGGCTACATCTGGGTAATATTTGTGCTACATTTGGGCTCTTTTTCACTGGTGGCCATCTTGGAAGACTTCTTTGTTATGAAGTTTCCTAATTTCCTCATGTACTGCAGTCTCCTCAGTAGGAAATGCTTTCAGTTTTTTTCTTTGATTCCATCAAGAAGGCATTCAGATGTGTCTCACATTTGCCATAAATTCAGAATGTTAGCACTCTAGTTGCTCATTAGATCACTGTAGTAAAGCTACTGCTCACCAGGGAGTTAACTGGAAGTCTGCTGCTGGTATTGAAAGTGATTGTTTCAGTCTGCATGTCAGAATTTTCTACTGAAATAGAAGAGGATTTGAGATCTCACTTAAAACATGCCCTAATTTTTCTTTCTGCAGCACTAACCATAATTTCTATTTCAAAAAGAACCCCCTCATTTTGTTCCTTTTTAAATTAAATGTTTTAAGTGTTACCGGTTTATTCCAATCAAGATGGCTTCAGGTGTGCCATACTTTTGTCATAAGTAAGGCTGTTAGCGCTCTAGTTGTTCTTTAGAACACTCTGGGAAGCTGCAGTAGAACACAAAGGCATCAACTGGCAGGCTGCTCCTGTTGAAATATAACAGGAAGATATTTGAGATCTCACTTAAAACATGTCCTAATTTTTCTTTCTACAGCACTAACCATAATTTCTATGACAAAATGAACCCCATCATTTTGTTCCTTTTTAAATTAAATGTTTTAAGTGTTAGCAGTTTATTCCAATCAAGATGGCTTCAGGTGTGCCATACTTTTGTCATAAGTAAGGCTGTTAGCACTCTAGTTGTTCATTAGAACACTCTGGGAAGCTGCAGTAGAACACAAAGGAATCAACTGACAGTCTCTGCCCTTGTTGGATGTACATGTTTTACTGAGAATGTCAGACTTCATTCTCACATGACTGAGAAAGATAATGTGAATTTACAGAAAATATGCTCTCATTTTAGCTTCTGGAGCACCTTCCAAAACTGTATGGGTCAAGCATGTGAAAATAGTTTTCTCTCAAACATGATTCATGATATCCCAGCAGAAGGTTTTTCACAGGGTAAAATCACCTTAGAACACACCACAATTCCTGAAATTAGTATGGTACCATCAACAAATGAATTCTATTGTAACTAAAGTCTGTTATCACCCTTTATAGTTCTCCTTTTGGTAACCCTCAAAATCTTTGATTCACTACAATGCATTTCAATGGGGTACTATCATTTATATTGGTCCCAAGAAGGCTGCCAGCAATTCCAGGATGAAGTGCTGACAGCAAATCAGATCTCACGATGACGTGTGTGGTTAGGCTCCGCCCAGATATATATGTGTTTTCTTTTTCAAATTTCTCAGGAACTACTTAACGGATTTACACCATTTAAGCAAAAGGCATGACACTGATCCAAGGGCTACCTCTTTGCCAAATTTGGTGTAATTCCGTTCAGCAGTTCGGGCTGTAGCTGCGATGAAAGGTTCCTATGGAAAAATGAATGGGGGAAACACGTTTTGGGACCCCCCTTTTTTCTCGGCCCCCGCTTGACGAATCACCCCGAGACTTTCAGGATAGGAGCAGATCGGAGCGCCCCAACAAGTTGGAAACTTTCGCGAAGATTCGTCAACCGGCGCCAACGTTATTTCAAATAGAATGTTGCGGATTTCCTATGGAAAATAGGTCCTAAATATAACTATCTACTGGCGACCGCCAGTAGATAATATATATATATATATATTCACTGAAAAAACCATAGGTTTTAGGGACAGTTATAGTTAGTTGGACATTTCACTCGTACAAAACCATAGAAATTCCCCCGTTATAGTTAGTTCAGCTAACTATAACTCACGCCCCCGCAATGCACTGCTGATGACGTCACATATTACATCACTCATGACATGGTCAGTGTGAGAAGTTGGCCTGGCATATGCTGTCCACTAATTATAGTGGGCACCTTGCACCAGTCCAAATCGACTCTTATGGTAGGTAGGTTAAAGACAACCTTATTGAAAGCTATCCTAGTGGTAGCTATGGAGAGCAGCCTTCAGGCTAAGTCTTGAAGGAATGTAAAGCAGCTTGTTTTACCAGTCTATAATCTCTTGAGTGACCAAATGAAAGAGCACCACACCAGGTATATATTCAAAATATATGTATTTATTACTAAACACACCCCTCTAGTCTCTTTATGAGGCTAGAGTTCGAAGTACATAGGTTATAAGATCTTAAATCACAGTAATAGCACAAATACACGTTTGGGCCCTAGGGCGTACCAAACCATATACCAATAAAGTGGTATGCGAACCACGACTGAACTAGACACTAGGCCTAGAGCCTCTAGAAGTGCTTGGACCACAAGGAACCACCCACGGTAGTGACACAGGGGACCCACGGGAGACGCGTGCAGTGTAAATACACAACCGCGATACGCCGTTAACTTCTATGGAGAAAGTCGGGATCGGGAAAATACAGGAAAGGGACACTTAAAATAGGACTAGGACAAAACCCTTTGAGATCTAGGACTTTGAAGAGTCTCTACCCACGGGAGCACCGGAGTACTCGTGTTACCTCACCCAGGGAAGCCGGGTGCATAGGTGCCTTTCGGGGTCGGGTTTCGTCGTCGTTTCGTATGGCGGTCTGCTGCAAAGTGCTGCTGGCGACCAGGAGAAAAGTGTCCGGGTGGATCCAAGAGTGGATCAGAGTTCTGAAGAACCTGAAAGCAGAGGGGACAGAGTCTGGGTCACTAGCCAGTGACCAGGAAGGCGATGGACAGATGCCCACCGATGTCGAGTGCTTCAGGTGCGGTGACGGTCATCTTGACTCTTCAGCCACGAGGTCCGGGAGGCGTTGTCGGTGACCAGGAGCAGGATTCGGGCTGGAGCTCGATGTCTGTCGAGTGCTGAGGTATCGGCGACCGGATTGGACCCAACAAGCCTTGGCAACGGCAAGTCTCGAGTAAGATGTAGATCGTCGATGATGCAGACCAGCAAGGTCTGGGGAACTCACCCAGCGAGGGTAAGTGAGGGCAGGCCTGGAGCAACCAGGATGCCAAGTAAAGAAAAGATTGGCCTTCGTTAAGGGCTACTAGCCAATGGGCTAGCGACCGTGAAGGAGCCTCGTGACGCCGCACGTGGAGCTGGCTTACAGGACACTCGTGGAGTGGGGGCCAGTGATCTTCGGTGCAGGTGGTGCTGGAGGCTAGGGCTACTCAGAGCCCAAAGCACGACTTCTTGGGAGACCCAGAAGATGGTGCACTTGCAAGTGTGCTCGGTGTCCAGGGGTCACGGTCTCAAGTCACCCACGATAGCCACGGGCCTCAGCTTTGCTGGGGACTCAGGGTAGCCTCGGGAAGTCTGAGAATCCACCTCTGGTGATGCGATGACTTCGGTGTCCGACGGGAGCTTCAGTGATGCGAACCGGACAGATGCTTCTTTGGTGCCTGCCAAGCAGGGAGTCACTCCTTGACCCCAAGGGAGATTCTTCAGTCCTCTAATCTTGTCGTAGAGCGTCGAAGGTCCAGGATTCAGTTTCAGAGTTTCGTCCAGGTATAATCTAAAGTCCTAAGGACTGGGTTCCTACCTTTATTCTAAAAATAGGGGATGGACTACTCTGTGGCCCCACCTATGGGTGGGTCAGGGCAGAGGGGTGGCTACACCCCTTTCCCTTTGTCCAGTTCGCGCCAAAGCAGGGGCTGCAAGCCCTGATCCGGTTTGAACTGGGGTATGCACAGGGACACCAAATGTGCCCCCAGTGCAGGACTTCAAAGCACCCGAAAGTGCTCCCGCCCAGCCCCAATACACATTGTCCTGTCTGGGGAGGTGGTCACACCTCCCTGGGACAGGAAACCTATTGTCCAGGCCTCCCCTGCCGGAGTTTCGTCCAGCAGCAGGAGGCCAGACTCGTGTCTGTGGCAGCAGCATCCATTTTGTGATGCCAGGGCTCTGGAAAGAAGTTACCGGACTCGTCAGAGTTAACATGCCTTTCCCTCTAGAAGGGTGGAATGCTACCCCCGCTGCCAGGATTGGCGGGGGGTAGTATTCCAAGATGTTTGACACCAAACACGACATGTTTAGGTGCAGCCATTCCATAGTTAGCATTTTACCGCGAGGATATAATGCGTTTAAGAGTATATGGTCAGGCTGCACTACAAACAGCATCAGAGATGGTCTCCGAACGCTGCAGAGGGCCCTGCTCATGCAGGGGCACCCTCTCACATAGGAACCATGCACTCTGCCTTTAGGATTGATAAGGCCTGCCTTAGGAGTGACTTATAGGTTTATATGTGTGTATGCATTTAGTGATATAGGTAACCTATACCACAGCAAGGGGTGCATGCACCACCTTACCCAGGCTGCAGTAGCAGACCTGTGGTGTCAGTTTGGATGGCCTACCAGGGGTGGCATAATACATGCTGCAGCCCCTGGCAGGCCTCTGAGGTACCTATGCCCTTGGTACATAGTATACCATATACTAGGGACTTACAAGGGCACTCCAGATCCCAATCAGTGATGTGCCTAAGGCACATGGAGACCCTTTTAAAGAGGAAACAGCTAGGCTGGGGTTCTGAATAGCAGGGCCCCAGCCAGACTAATGTCGAAAACCAGTGAAGCATCAGCAAAAAGTGGGGGTACCCATGTGAAGCAGATCCTACTCTCCTACACAACCCCCCAAACGTAGGGACATTAAACTAACCTTGCCCAGTTAAGTCTTCATGTTCTAAGTGGAAATACCTAGAGAGTCCATCTGCATTCGCATGGTTACTCCCAGGCCTATGTTCCACTGTAAAGTCCATCCCCTGTAGGGAAATGGACCACCTAAGCAGTTTGGGGTTTTCACCCTTCATTTGTTTTAGCCATAAGAGGGGCTTATGGTCTGTCTGAACCAGGAAGTGTGTACCAAACAAGTATGGCCTCAACTTCTTCAGAGCCCAGACCACAGCAAAGGCCTCCCTCTCTATGGCTGACCAACGTTTCTCTCTAGGGGTCAGCCTTCTGCTAATAAAAGCTACTGGCTGATCCTGACCTTCTTCATTCAATTGTGACAGTACAGCCCCTACCCCCAATTCAGATGCATCTGTTTGAACAATGAACTTCTTGGAGTAATCAGGACTCTGCAGAATTGGAGCAGTGCACATGGCCTGCTTGAGGTCATCAAATGCCTTTTGACAGCTAGCTGTCCACTGAACCTTTTTGGGCATTTTCTTAGAAGTTAAGTCATTCAAGGGTGTCACTATTGATCCATACCCCTTGACAAATCTCCTATAGTACCCAGTCAGGCCTAAGAAGGCTCTCACCTGAGTCTGGGTAGTGGGAGCAGTCCAGTCCATGATGGTCTGGATCTTGCTCTGCAAAGGTTGAACCTGGCCTCCACCCACAAGGTGGCCCAGGTACACAACCTGACTCTGCCCTATCTGGCACTTAGTGGCCTTGATAGTCAGGCCTGCCTTTTGCAGGGCCTGTAAAACATTCCTGAGGTGGACCAGGTGATCCTCCCAGGTGGAGCTAAAGACAGCAATATCATCTAGATAAGCTGCACTATAGGCTTCCAGTCCTGTGAGAACTGTGTTCACCAACCTCTGGAAAGTGGCAGGTGCATTTTTCAGACCAAAGGGCATTACCACAAATTGATAATGCCCACTAGGGGTTGAAAATGCTGTTTTGGGCTTTGCAGGATCAGCTAGTCTGATCTGCCAGTAGCCAGCTGTTAGGTCAAATGTGCTGAGATATTTGGCAGAGGCCAAAGTATCTATGAGCTCATCTGCCCTTGGTATGGGATGGGCATCAGTCCTAGTGACTGCATTGAGACCCCTGTAGTCTACACAAAACCTCATCTCTCTTTTCCCACCACTGGTGTGAGGTTTCGGTACCAGGATTACTGGACTAGCCCAAGGGCTATCTGAGGGCTCAATTACTCCCAACTCCAACATTTTCTGGACTTCAGTCCTGATACAGTCCCTGACATGGTCAGGTTGCCTATAAATCTTGTTTTTAATAGGCAGACTGTCCCCAGTGTCCACTTCATGAGTGCACCAGGTGGTCTGACTGGGTGTCAGTGAAAACATATGTCTAAACTGATTGAGGACTTGCCTGCAATCAGTTTGTTGCTGGGTAGTGAGGCTGCCTGCCAAGGCTACACCATCCACTGACCCATCGTCAGGGTTCTGTGAGAGCAGGTCAGGTAGTGGGTCACTCTCTTCCTCCTGCCCTTCATCAGTAGCCATGAGCAAGCCCATGTCTGCCCTGTCCACATATGGCTTAAGTCTGTTGACATGGAGAACCCTTTGGGGACTCCTGGGTGTTCCCAGGTCCACTAAGTAAGTGACCTCACCCTTCTGCTCAACAATAGTGTGGGGTCCACTCCATTTGTCTTGGAGAGCTGCTGGGGCCACTGGCTCCAACACCCACACCTTCTGTCCTGGCTGGTAAACAGTCAGAACAGCCTTTTGGTCATGCCAGGCCTTCTGAAGTTCCTGGCTAGCCTCAAGGTTTTTGGTTGCCTTTTTCATGTACTCAGCCATCCTGGAGCGGAGACCAAGTACATAGTCCACTATATCTTGCTTTGGGGGCTTGAGAGGTAACTCCCATCCTTCCTTCACCAAGCACAGTGGACCCCTCACAGGGTGGCCAAACAGAAGTTCAAAAGGGCTGTAACCAACCCCTTCTGAGGCACCTCCCTATATGCGAATAAAAGGCAGGGCAAGAGTATGTCCCATCTACGCCTAAGCTTTTCTGGGAGCCCTTTAATCATGCCCTTCAAGGTTTTGTTGAATCTCTCAACTAAACCATTGCATTGTGGGTGATAGGGTGTGGTGAACTTATAAGTAACTCCACACTCCTTCCACATTGCTTTTAAGTACCCAGACATGAAGTTTGCACCCCTGTCTGATACTACCTCCTTAGGAAAGCCCACTCTTGAGAAGATTCCCAGGAGGGCCCTTGCCACCACAGGTGCTGTAGTGGTCCTGAGGGGAATAGCTTCTGGGTACCTGGTGGCATGATCCACTACCACCAGGATAAACCTGTGCCCAGAGGCTGTTTGGGGATCCATGGGACCAACAATGTCAATCCCTACCCTCTCAAAGGGCACCCCCACCACAGGTAGTGGTATCAGGGGGCCTTTGTAGTGCCACCTGCTTTGCCACTGGCTTGGCAGGTTACACAGGAGCGACAAAACTCCTTACTGTCTTCAGACATGTGGGGCCAGTGAAAGTGAGGGACAATTCTGTCCCAAGTCTTGTTCTGGCCCAGGTGTCCTGCTAAGGGAATATCATGGGCTAGGGTCAATAGGAAGCCCCTGAACTTCAAAGGTATTACCAACCTCCTGGTAGCACCAGGCTTGGGGTCTCTACTCTCTGAGTACAGGAGTCCATCATCCCAATACACTGTATGGGGACCACTAGCTTTCCCAGCAGCCTCAGCAGCAGCTTGCTGTCTGAGGGGTTCAAGGGAGGGGCAGCTCTGCTGCTCCTGGCTCAGATCTGCCCTAGAAGGTCCCCCTGTCCCCAAGAACTCAACCTGGTCAGGTTCAAGTTCCTCTGGGACAGTTCCTTCTTCAGGGCTGAGATCATCCCCCTCAAGGGACTGATCTTCCTCCTGAGCCAAGGGGAAGGCACTGCCTTAACCCTACTACTCCTCCTCTTGGAAGGCACTTGGTCCATTCTTCCAGAATCCAAGGCCTGTTCAGTGCTAGACATTTTGGCTTGTGACCTGGTCACAGCAAACACATCTGCAGGGATCCCCAGCATTTCTGCATGGGTCCTGAGCTCCACTTCTGCCCAAGCAGAAGTCTCTAAGTCATTGCCAAGCAAGCATTCGACTGGTAGGTTTGCACTTACCACAACCTTCTTAAGGCCAGTTACCCCTCCCCAGGAGAAGTTAACAACTGCCAGAGTATGGTCTGTTCTGACATTGCTAGCATTGGTCACTTGAGTACATTTCACCAAGCATAACTTGCCCAGGTAGCACAAGGTCTTGTGTCACCATGGTGACACTTGCCCCTGTGTCCCTAAATGCCAAAGCCTCTCGTCCATTGATTAAAGGCTGTTGTCTGTACTTGCCCAGATTACTGGGACTCATAGAGGAGGGCACATCCATGCCTCCATCACAGACTAACACAGCCTGAGTCAGTTCTCTAACTAGGTCAGAGCCCAACTCAGTTCCCAGGGTGAACCCTACTAAACCCTTTGCTGGAGCACTTCCACCAACTGTACTAGGGGGAACAGGTGCCTTAGGGGCATTGGTGGGTGCTGGACTGGAGTCTTTGGACTTGGTGCAATCACTGGTCCAGTGGGTCTTTTGCTTACAGACCTTGCACCATGGTTTTCTTTGGCCTTTACCCTTGGTAGACTGGGAATCCCCACCAGAAGAAGATTTTTGGGGGCCTGATGAAGACTTTTGATCTTTACCCTTCTCCCCACCCTTGTCAGAGTTCTTAGCATCTTGCTTCTTGGTTTCCCCACCTTGGTTCTGTACCTTCTGCTTCACCCTGGTTCTGACCCATTTGTCTGCCTTCTTTCCCAATTCTTGGGGAGAGGTCAGATCAGAGTCAACCAGGTACTGATGCAACAGCTGATTTTGACAGTTATTAAGAATCTGCTCCCTCATTATCAGATTATACAATCCTGAGAAGTCACACACCTTACTGCCCATCAACCAGCCTTCCAGAGCCTTGGCAGAACAATCCACATAGTCTACCCAGTCTTGAGTCTGTGCTTTTTGGGTGTCTCTGAACTTCAACCTGTACTGTTCAGTGGTTAGGCCAAACCCATCAATAAGAGCACTCTTCAAGACCTTGTAATTGTCAGCATCCTCCTCTCTAACAGTGAGGAGCTTGTCTCTACCTTTGTCAGCAAAGGAGAGCCACAAGATTGCTGCCCACTGCTCCTGAGGGACCTTCTGTACTTTACAGGCCCTCTCTAAAGCAGTTATCCATTTGTGGATATCATCCCCACTCTGGTAGGGAGGGACAATCTTGCTCAGGTTCCTATGGTCATAGGACCTTTCCCTATCTCTAGGGACATGGCTGCCACCATGGGACTCTAGTCCCAACTTTCTTCTCTCTTTAAGGAGATCTAGGGATTCTCTATCTAAAGCCAATTGCTTCTTCCTGATCTCCAGTTGAGTTTCCTCATACTGGACCAGTCTCTTTCTTCTCTCATGAGAGGATTCCCTCCTGTGAGAAGAAACAGAGCTCCCTATGGAGGTGCCAGAGTGGTTAGACTCCTGAGAAGGAGACCTAGACTTTCTGAGCACACTCATAATCCTTCCTGGGGGACAAAGGTGTGGTTCTCTAGATCCTCATCTTCATCTTCCCCAGAAGGGATTGGGTTCTCCAGGTCAGGGTCATTGTCACCCTCCTGGTCAGTTTCAGAGGGGGGGCTGGGGGTAGTGGTACCCCTGGCCCCTTCCTCATCTGCTGGCCCACCCTCTGCTCCTACCCCTTCAGTCTCTGAAGACTTACTAAGATCATAAGCCACCAACAACTCCTGGAGGTGTTGGGTGGTGGGACTTTGGCCTGTCCTTAATTTCCTCACGTTACACAAAGCTCTCAGTTCCAAGAATGGGAGTGTGTCATACTTGGAGGGGGGAAGCTCAATGGCTTCCTGCAGGGTATCTTTGGATCCTGCTTTTAAAGACATTACTAGTGTGGTGTGGTGTATGCACTACCTACTCTAGTGTGGCCTACTAAACTCTCTTGAGTTGTAGAAAGGGTTGTGCTATCCCTTAACACACAACTCTAAGTTCAGTAGAACTTACTGATATTCTAAGCTTAAATTATATGTACCTTAGGTACCTTTAGTGGTTTTCAGTTGATCAATTCAATTGAGATTATCTGGTAAAACAATAGCAAGCTGGAATCCCACACGCTGCACACCAATGTGAGAAGTTGGCCTGGCATATGCTGTCCACTAATTATAGTGGGCACCTTGCACCAGTCCAAATCGACTCTTATGGTAGGTAGGTTAAAGACAACCTTATTGAAAGCTATCCTAGTGGTAGCTATGGAGAGCAGCCTTCAGGCTAAGTCTTGAAGGAATGTAAAGCAGCTTGTTTTACCAGTCTATAATCTCTTGAGTGACCAAATGAAAGAGCACCACACCAGGTATATATTCAAAATATATGTATTTATTACTAAACACACCCCTCTAGTCTCTTTATGAGGCTAGAGTTCGAAATACATAGGTTATAAGATCTTAAATCACAGTAATAGCACAAATACACGTTTGGGCCCTAGGGGCGTACCAAACCATATACCAATAAAGTGGTATGCGAACCACGACTGAACTAGACACTAGGCCTAGAGCCTCTAGAAGTGCTTGGACCACAAGGAACCACCCAAGGTAGTGACACAGGGGACCCACGGGAGACGCGTGCAGTGTAAATACACAACCGCGATACGCCGTTAACTTCTATGGAGAAAGTCGGGATCGGGAAAATACAGGAAAGGGACGCTTAAAATAGGACTAGGACAAAACCCTTTGAGATCTAGGACTTTGAAGAGTCTCTACCCACGGTAGCACCGGAGTACTCGTGTTACCTCACCCAGGGAAGCCGGGTGCATAGGTGCCTTTCGGGGTCGGGTTTCGTCGTCGTTTCGTATGGCGGTCTGCTGCAAAGTGCTGCTGGCGACCAGGAGAAAAGTGTCCGGGTGGATCCAAGAGTGGATCGGAGTTCTGAAGAACCTGAAAGCAGAGGGGACAGAGTCTGGGTCACTAGCCAGTGACCAGGAAGGCGATGGACAGATGCCCACCGATGTCGAGTGCTTCAGGTGCGGTGACGGTCGTCTTGACTCTTCAGCCACGAGGTCCGGGAGGCGTTGTCGGCGACCAGGAGCAGGATTCGGGCTGGTGCTCGATGTCTGTCGAGTGCTGAGGTGTCGGCGACCGGATTGGACCCAACAAGCCTTGGCAACGGCAAGTCTCGAGTAAGATGTAGATCGTCGATGATGCAGACCAGCAAGGTCTGGGGAACTCACCCAGCGAGGGTAAGTGAGGGCAGGCCTGGAGCAACCAGGATGCCAAGTAAAGAAAAGATTGGCCTTCGTTAAGGGCTACTAGCCAACGGGCTAGCGACCGTGAAGGAGCCTCGTGATGCCGCACGTGGAGCTGGCTTACAGGACACTCGTGGAGTGGGGGCCAGTGATCTTCGGTGCAGGTGGTGCTGGAGGCTAGGGCTACTCGGAGCCCAAAGCACGACTTCTTGGGAGACCCAGAAGATGGTGCACTTGCAAGTGTGCTCGGTGTCCAGGGGTCATGGTCTCAAGTCACCCACGATAGCCACAGGCCTCAGCTTTGCTGGGGACTCAGGGTAGCCTCGGGAAGTCTGAGAATCCACCTCTGGTGATGCGATGACTTCGGCGTCCGACGGGAGCTTCAGTGATGCGAACCGGACAGATGCTTCTTTGGTACCTGCCAAGCAGGGGAGTCACTCCTTGACCCCAAGGGAGATTCTTCAGTCCTCTAATCTTGTCTTAGAGCGTCGAAGGTCCAGGATTCAGTTTCAGAGTTTCGTCCAGGTATATCTAAAGTCCTAAGGACTGGGTTCCTACCTTTATTCTAAAAATAGGGGATGGACTACTCTGTGGCCCCACCTATGGGTGGGTCAGGGCAGAGGGGTGGCTACACCCCTTTCCCTTTGTCCAGTTCGCGCCAAAGCAGGGGCTGCAAGCCCCTGATCCGGTTTGAACTGGGGTATGCACAGGGACACCAAATGTGCCCCCAGTGCAGGACTTCAAAGCACCCGAAAGTGCTCCCGCCCAGCCCCAATACACATTGTCCTGTCTGGGGAGGTGGTCACACCTCCCTGGGACAGGAAACCTATTGTCCAGGCCTCCCCTGCCGGAGTTTCGTCCAGCAGCAGGAGGCCAGACTCGTGTCTGTGGCAGCAGCATCCATTTTGTGATGCCAGGGCTCTGGAAAGAAGTTACCGGACTCGTCAGAGTTAACATGCCTTTCCCTCTAGAAGGGTGGAATGCTACCCCGCCGCCAGGATTGGCGGGGGGTAGTATTCCAAGATGTTTGACACCAAACACAACATGTTTAGGTGCAGCCATTCCATAGTTAGCATTTTACCGCGAGGATATAATGCGTTTAAGAGTATATGGTCAGGCTGCACTACAAACAGCCTCAGAGATGGTCTCCGAACGCTGCAGAGGGGCCCTGCTCATGCAGGGGCACCCTCTCACATAGGAACCATGCACTCTGCCTTTAGGATTGATAAGGCCTGTCTTAGGAGTGACTTATAGGTTTATATGTGTGTATGCATTTAGTGATATAGGTAACCTATACCACAGCAAGGGGTGCAGGCACCACCTTACCCAGGCTGCAGTAGCAGACCTGTGGTGTCAGTTTGGATGGCCTACCAGGGGTGGCATAATACATGCTGCAGCCCCTGGCAGGCCTCTGAGGTACCTATGCCCTTGGTACATAGTATACCATATACTAGGGACTTACAAGGGCACTCCAGATCCCAATCAGTGATGTGCCTAAGGCACATGGAGACCCTTTTAAAGAGGAAACAGCTAGGCTGGGGTTCTGAATAGCAGGGCCCCAGCCAGACTAATGTCGAAAACCAGTGAAGCATCAGCAAAAAGTGGGGGTACCCATGTGAAGCAGATCCTACTCTCCTACAGTCAGTGACATCACTGATGACATCACTGATGACATCTCAAATGACATCACTGATGACATCACTGATGACATCATCCAGTGACTGTGTGTTTCTGTAAAGTTTAAATATGTTTAATATATATAGGGAAAGGCGTATTGAAGAATGAGTGGGTGTATAAGTGTCTGAATGGATGATTTAGTACGTGCGTGACTGACTCTACAAGTGAGTGATTAAAAGTATCTTACTGAATGCATGGGTTAGTGACTAAACTGTGTGAATGTCTGTATCCTTCTGTTTGTTGGTGTGTAAGTGGATGCATGGATTTGCGAATAGCTACATGAGTGTGTATATGGGTTATTGATTGGTTCTCTGAGTATCTGTATGGCTGCCTGAGTGTTTGTGTGGGTGGGGTGTGTGTGACTCTGTACATAGATGTGTGAGTGGGTGATTCACTGGGTGCATGATTTCAAGAGTGCATCTGTGATGGACTGCTGGGGTGGGTGAGTATGTGTATGGGTGTGTTAATGAGTGAATGGATATCTCAGTGGTACATGTGCGAGTAACTACATATGTGAAAGGCAGTATATATGTGTGTTGGAGTATATAAATAGCTATAAGCGAGAGTGAGTGATTGTGATAGTGGCTGTATGGATTAGTGTGTGCTTGTATCAGTGATTGTATAAGAGCGTAAGAATGTGCTAGTATTTGTATGAGTAAGTGAGCTGGTGTGTGTATAACTGTATAGGTGAGTAAATGGGTGTGTGATTAATTTTTTGCATGACTGAATAGGTGTGTGAGTACCTCTATGGATGAGTGGCAGTGTGTGAGTGTTTATATAGGTGTATGAGTGCATTTGATAGTCCTGTACTGAGTGACTGTAAGTATGAGTGACTGTACGGGTGAGTGAGTAGATGACCCCTGACCTTGACTGGTAGGTCGCTCCCCCACCACACAGCTCCGTCTGTGTGCCCTGCTGCTGCCCCTGATTGTGCTCGTTTCTTCCTTTCTGTGCCCCCTTGCTGCCCCTGATTGTGCTCGTTTTTTCCTTCCTGTGCCCCCTTGCTGCCCCTGATTGTGCTAGTTTTTTCCTTCCTGTGCCCCCTTGCTGCCCCTGATTGTGATTGTTTTTCCTTTCTGTGCCCCCTTGCTGCCCCTGATTGTGATCGTTTTTCCTTTCTGTACCCCCTTGCTGCCCCTGATTGTGATCGTTTTTCCTTTCTGTGCCTGTTTCCCGCCGCTGCGCCCTGCGGCCCCGCCCCCTCACTGCCCATTCGCTGCCCCATTCCCTGCTCCTCCCCCCACCTCCCCTTTTCGGGCGGCCGCGGCGCGGCCGCGCCGCTGGCGCGCCGAAGGCCCGCCTAAGGCAAGCCTGTCTGCGCCCGTCCAGCGCCAGACCCCCTGGTCCGGGCATCCCCGCGCCCGCCACATCAACAGACGCCCGATACGACGCCAGCACCCTCCACGCACTCAACCCCTGAAAAGATCACGCCTGCTACCAGGCCACCCCGAGCGCACCCAAGGGCCCTTCACCTGCCGGAACTGCAGCTTCGCCAGCACCCGCCCCGCCAAACCACCGCCCAGGAAAGAACCCAACTACCTCAGATGCATCCTCCTCAACACCCGCTCCGCCCGCAAACACGCCATCGAACTCTGGGACCTTCTCGACTCAACCTCCCCAGACGTCGCATTCCTGACGGAGACCTGGCTGAATCCCACTTCAGCCCCCGACATCGCCATTGCCATCCCGGATGGATACAAGATCACCCGCAGGGACCGCACCAACGGAGTCGGAGGAGGCATCGCCATCGTCCACAGGAACACCCTCAGAGTCTCAACCAACACCGACGACACCCTCAGCACCGCCGAACACATGCACTTCCAGATCCACACCGATCCCAACACCACCCTCAGAGGAACCCTCATCTACAGACCCCCCGGACCCTGACCACAGTTCAGCGATTCCATCGCTGACTTCGTCAGCACACACGCCATCGCCTCCACGGACTACATCCTCCTCGGGGACCTGAACTTCCACCTCGAGAACAACAAGGACACCAACTCCACCACCCTGATCGACAACCTCGCCACCCTCGGACTCAGACAGCTCGTGACTACACCCACCCACGCCGCCGGCCACACGCTAGACTCCATCTTTTCCGCAAGCCCACACGTCTCCTTCAACCACACCTCCGAACCCCACTGGACTGACCACCACTGCATCCACTTCACCTACAGGAAGCCCACCACGCACCACCGCACCGAACAAATGCCTCGCCGCTGCTGGAGCAGAGTCACGGAAGACCAGCTAACCACAACCCTCGCCCTGAGCCCACCCGCCAAACCCTCCGACCCCGACACCGCCGCCCGCAACCTCAGACAGTGGATCGACGACTGCGCCAACACCCTCGCCCCGCTCAAGAATCCGCCCAACAGCCACACCAGCAAGAAAGCCACCTGGTTCACCGAAGACCTCCAGGCCTCCAAACGAACATGCCGAAAACTGGAGAAGATCTGGCTCCACGAACGGACAGCGGACAGCTACGCCGCCCACAAGAGCGCCACCCGCAATCACCATCACCTCATCAGATCCGCCAAAAGGACCTCACTCAAAGACCGCCTAGACAACAACGCACACAACAGCAAAGAGCTCTTCAACATCGTGAAGGAACTCTCCAACCCCAGCTCCAACACCAACGACATCCAGCCGTCGCAAGACCTGTGCGACTCACTGGCCACCTCCTTCCACCGCAAAATCGCCGACATCCACGACAGCTTCAACACCACGACCGCCCCGGCAACCACCGAGACCACTGCCCCCACAACCACCAACCGCCTGCTCTCCTGGACCAACATCAACGTTGAGGACACCAGCGAGATCATGAACACCATCCACTCCGGTTCACCGCTAGACCCGTGCCCTCACCACATCTTCAACAAAGCCAGTACAGCCATCGCGCCCCATCTCTGGAAAATAATCAACATCTCCTTCGAGACAGCAACCTTCCCGGAAAGCTGGAAGCACGCCGAGATCACCGCCTTACTCAAGAAACCCAAGGCAGACCTCAAGGACCTCAAGAACTTCCGACCCATCTCTCTGCTCCCGTTCCCCGCGAAGGTCACCGAGAAAATCGTCAACAAACAACTGACCCGCTACCTCGAGGAGAACAACATCCTGGACCCTTCCCAGTCCGGCTTCCGCAGCAACCACAGCACCGAAACCGCCCTCATCGCCGTCACCGATGACATCAGGACCCTGCTAGACAACGGAGAAACAGCAGCCCTCATCCTCCTGGACCTATCAGCCGCCTTTGACACGGTCTGCCACCACACACTACGAACACGCCTTCACGACGCCGGGATCCAAGAGAAGGCCCTGGACTGGACCACATCCTTCCTTTCCGGCAGAACACAAAGCGTCCGCCTCGCCCCTTCCGATCCAAGGCCACCAAGATCATCTGCGGCGTACCCCAAGGCTCCTCCCTCAGCCCAACGCTGTTCAACATCTACATGGCACCCCTCGCCCACGTCGCCCGACAGCACAACCTCAACATCATCTCCTACGCCGATGACACCCAGCTGATCCTCTCCCTCACCAAAGACCCTCACACCGCCAAAGCCCACCTCCACGAAGGAATGAAGGCCGTCGCCGAATGGATGAGGACCAGCCGCCTGAAGCTGAACTCGGACAAGACGGAGGTCCTCATCCTTGGTTCCAACCCTTCAGCCTGGGACGACTCCTGGTGGCCAACATCACTGGGAACAGCCCCGCCACCCACCGACCACGTACGCAACCTAGGGGTCATCCTCGACCCCACCCTCTCCATGACTAAGCAGGTCTACGCCGTTTCCTCATCCTGCTTCAACATCCTCCGAATGCTCCACAGGATCTTCAAGTGGATCCCCACCAAAACAAGAAAAACAGTCACCCAGACCCTCGTCACCAGCAGGCTGGACTACGGAAACGCCCTCTACGCAGAATGACGGCTAAGCTCCTGAGACGGCTGCAACGCATCCAGAACGCCTCTGCACGTCTTATCCTCGACAACCCCCGACGCAGCCACATCACACCCCACCTGAGAGACCTGCACTGGCTCCCTGTCAACAAGAGGATAACCTTCAAGCTCCTCACCCACGCACACAAAGCACTCCACAACTCCGGACCAGCCTACCTCAACAGACGACTCAGCTTCTACACCCCCACCCGCCAGCTCCGCTCGACCAGCCTCGCCCTCGCCACAGTCCCCCGCATCCGGAAAACGACCGCCGGCGGCAGATCCTTCTCCCACCTCGCCGCCAAGACCTGGAACACCCTCCCCACCAACCTCCGACAGACCCAAGACCTACTGGCCTTCAGAAGACTCCTCAAGACCTGGCTCTTCGATCAGTAGCAGCACCACCCCCCTCTTCCCCCAGCACCTTGAGACCCTCGCGGGTATGTAGTGCGCTTTATAAGTGACATGATTGATTGATTGATTGATTGTGTGTAGACCTAAGAATCAGTGAGTGGGTATGTAGTTATTGGTATTGGAGTGTGTATATTTTGGGAATGGCAGTCTGTAATTTAGAGTGGGTGTATCAAAAGTTATATTAGGGTGTGAGAAGATGCATGAAATTATCACATGGATGATGTCATCAGTGATGTCATCAGTGATGTCATTTGAGATGTCATGAGTGATGTCATCAGTGATGTCACTGACCATGTCATGCGTGATGTAATATGTGACGTCATCAGCAGTGCATTGCGGGGGCGCGAGTTATAGTTAGCTGAACTAACTATAACGGGGGAATTTCTATGGTTTTGTACGAGTGAAATGTCCAACTAACTATAACTGTCCCTAAAACCTATGGTTTTTTCAGTGAATTTCAAAGATTTTTTAAATGCTAATTTCAAACTATACCGTGTCTGAAACCAATGGTTTTTTCAGTGAATTTCAAAGGTTTTTTAAATGCTAATTTCTAACTATAACGTGCCTGAAACCTATGATTTTTAAGTGAATTTCAAAGGTTTTTAAATGCTAGTTTCTAACTATGCCTACAGAGTTAGGACATGTGAAGAAAGAAGAAAAACGCACAGAAAGAAGCAAAAGAAATGCAGAAAGAAGCAACAGAAGTCCACAAAGACGAAGAAAAGTGCAGGAAGAAGCAAAAGATGTGCAGAAAGAACCAACAGAGGAGCAGAAAGAGGCCTTGTTGCAAAATCATCCTGTGCCCACAACTTTTTCAGACGGGTACTGGTGGTAACTGACTCTGACTAACCAGAGCCAGTGCTATGCTAAAAGACACTTAGAATACAGTGAAAACACCTACATACACTAGGGAACACTATGCGTTGGGGTACCCCTGTGATTAGCATGACCTCCTCTGTAAGTCCCTAGTACATAATAGGGCAGGGGATTAAAACTACCTTTTAAAACGCGCTACAGGGCGCGTTTGCACAGTGGTGAAGGGAGGGGGGGCCTGAGGTGACATGTGTGCAAACGCGCCCGTGGTGCGTTTTAAGTTGCGGGATTAAGTCCCCTTGAATCCTGAGGGTCCCTGGGGCCCAACTAGCCCCCCAGGTACCTACAGTTAGGACCACAGAGCTGAGTTGCAGAGAGGCGTTCCGAGGCCACGCACCTTTTTCATCTCTCTGCAACGCAACTCTGTTGTGCTTACTGAAGGTACCTGGTGGGCTAGTTGGCCCCAGGGTCCCTCAGGATTCAAGGGAATTAATTCCCCAACTTAAAATGCACCACAGGGCGTGTTTGCGCACATGTCACCTGAGGCCCCGCCCCCTCCCTTCACCAATGTGCAAACGCGCCCGTGGCGCGTTTTAAGTTGGGGGATTAGGTCACCTTGAATCCGGAGGGTCCCTGGGGCCCAACTAGCCCACCAGGTACTTCCAGTAAGCACCACAGGCCTGCGTTGCAACGTCTGTAACAAATTGTGCAGTTGTGTTTAGGTAGTGAAGGGGGTCGTGCTGGGTGTAGTGTTTTAGGGTTTAGGGTAGTGCAGTGGTGTTTGTGTAGTGTAGGGGGTCATGCTGGGGGTAGATTTAGGGTTTAGGGTAGTGCAGTGGTGTTTGGATAGTGTAGGAAGTCGTGCTGGGGGAGTGTTTTAGGGTTTAGGGTAGTGCAGTGGTGTTTGGGTAGTGTAGGGGGTTGTGCTGGGGGTAGTGTTTTAGGGTTTAGGGTAGTGCAGTGGTGTTTGGGTAGTGTAGGGGGTCGTGCTGGGGGTAGTGGTTTAGGGTTTAGGGTAGTGCAGTGGTGTTTGGGTAGTGTAGGGGGTACTGCTGGGGGTAGTGTTTTAGGGTTTAGGGTAGTGCAATGGTGTTTGGGTAGTGTAGGGGTACTGCTGGGGATAGTGTTTTAGGGTTTAGGGTAGTGCAGTGGTGTTTGGGTAGTGTAGGAGGTACTGCTGGGGGTATTGTTTTAGGGTTTAGGGTAGTGCAGTGGTGTTTGGGTAGTGTAGGGGTTCATGCTGGGGGTAGTTTTTAGGGTTTAGGGTAGTGCAGTGGTGTTTGTGTAGTGTAGGGGGTAGTGTTTTAGGGTTTAGGGTAGTGCAGTGGTGTTTGTGTAGTGTAGGGGGTCGTGCTGGGGGTAGTGTTTTAGGGTTTAGGGTAGTGCAGTGGTTTTTGTAGTGTAGGAGGTCGTGTTTTAGGGTTTAGGATAGTGCAGTGGTGTTCGGGCAGTGTAGGGGTCATGCTGGGGGTGGTGTTTCAGGGGTTTAGGGCAGTGCAGTGGTGTTCGGGCAGTGTAGGGGGTCGTGCTGGGGCTGGTGTTTCAGGGTTTAGGGCAGTGCAGTGGTGCTCGGGCAGTGTAGGGGGTCGTGCTGGGGGTGGTGTTTCTGGGTTTAGGGTAGTGCAGTGGTGTTCGGGCAGTGTAGGGGTCGTGCTGGGGCTGGTATTTCAGGGTTTAGGGCAGTGCAGTGGTGTTCGGGCAGTGTAGGGGGTCGTGCTGGGGCTGGTGTTTCAGGGTTTTGGGCAGAGCAGTGGTGTTCGGGCAGTGTAGGGGTCGTGCTGGGGGTGGTGTTTCAGGGTTTAGGGCAGTGCAGTGGTGTTCGGGCAGTGGAGGAGGTCGAGCTGGGGTTGGTGTTTCAGGGTTTAGTGCAGTGGTGTTCGGGCAGTGTAGAGGGTCTTGCTGGGGGTGATGTTTCAGGGTTTAGGGCAGTGGAGTGGTGTTCGGGCAGTGTAGGGGGTCTTGCTGGGGGTAGTGTTTCAGGGTTTAGGGCAGTGCAGTGGTGTTTGGGCAGTGTAGGGGGTCATGCTGGGGATGGTGTTTCAGGGTTTAGGGCAGTGCAGTGGTGTTCGGGCAGTGTAGGGGGTCGTGAAGGGGTGGTGTTTCAGGGTTTAGGGCAGTGCAGTGGTGTTCGGGCAGTGTAGAGGGTCGTGCTGGGGGTGGTGTTTCAGGGTTTAGGACAGTGCAGTGGTGTTCGAACAGTGTAGGGGGTCGTGCAGGGGCTGGTGTTTCAAGGTTTAGGGCAGTGCAGTGGTGTTCGGGCAGTGTAGGGGGTCGTGCTGGGGGTAGTGTTTAGGGTTTAGGGTAGTGCAGTGGTGCTTGTGTAGTGTAGCGGGTCGTGCTGGGGGTAGTGTTTTAGGGTTTAGGGTAGTGCAGTGGTGTTTGTGTAGTATAGGGGTCATGTTTTAGGGTAGTGCAGTGGTGTTTGGGTAGTGTAGGGGGTCGTGCTGGGGGTATTGTTTTAGGATTTAGGTTAGTGCAGTGGTGTTTGGGTAGTGTAGGGGATCGTGCTGGGGGTAGTGTTTTAGGGTTTAGGGTAGTGCAGTGGTGTTTGTGTAGTGTAGGGGGTCGTGCTGGGGGTAGTGTTTTAGGGTTTAGAGTAGTGCAGTGGTGCTTGTGTAGTGTAGGGGTCGTGCTGGGGGTAGTGTTTTAGGGTTTAGGGTAGTGCAGTGGTGTTTGTGTAGTGTAGGGGGTCATGTTTTAGGGTAGTGCAGTTGTGTTTGTGTAGTGTAGGGGGTCGTGCTGGGGGTAGTGTTTTAGGATTTAGGTTAGTGCAGTGGTGTTTGGGTAGCGTAGGGGGTCGTGCTGGGGGTAGTGTTTTAGGGTTTAGGGTAGTGCAGTGGTGTTTGTGTAGTGTAGGGGTCATGTTTTAAGATGCAACGCTCCAATACCTGACCAGTCTGCACTACATAAAACTGCAAAAAAACTAAAAATAAAAAGTGTTTTGCACACTTTTGTCATTGGGCTATATGTGGGCTACATCTGGGTAATATTTGTGCTACATTTGGGCTCTTTTTTCTCTGGTGGCCATCTTGGAAGACTTCTTTGTTATGAAGTTTCCTAATTTCCTCATTTACTGCAGTCTCCTCAGTAGGAAATGCTTTCAGTTTTTTACTTTGATTCCATCAATAAGGCATTCAGATGTGTCTCACATTTGCCATAAATTCAGAATGTTAGCACTCTAGTTGCTCATTAGATCACTGTAGTAAAGCTACTGCTCACCAGGGAGTTAACTGGAAGTCTGCTGCTGGTATTGAAAGTGATTGTTTCAGTCTGCATGTCAGAATTTTCTAATGAAATAGAATAGGATTTGAGATCTCACTTAAAACATGCCCTCATTTTTCTTTCTGCAGCACTAACCATAATTTCTATTTCAAAAAGAACCGCCTCATTTTGTTCCTTTTTAAATTAAATGTTTTAAGTATTAACGGTTTATTCCAATCAAGATGGCTTCAGGTGTGCCATACTTTTGTCATAAGTAAGGCTGTTAGCGCTCTAGTTGTTCTTTAGAACACTCTGGGAAGCTGCAGTAGAACACAAAGGCATCAACTGGCAGGCTGCTCCTGTTGAAATATAACAGGAAGATATTTGAGATCACACTTGAAACATGTCCTAATTTTTCTTTCAATAAACACAAGGGAGATACCCTACAAGTCCAATCAGGGACAGGGAAAGTTCAGACAGAATTAACAAGCGAGTCCCTACTAGATACTATGTACCAAAAAGAAGTTTCAAAAATGTATTATATATATATATATTATGCCGGTATTAAGGGAATAACAATAATTATCACAGGGAGTCAGAATCAACATAAAAAATACAATAATAAGTGTAAGAATAACTAAAATTCACATGGACATATGTCAAAATAGATATTTATTAACATAGTTATACATAGTATATTTACATAAAAAGTTTAAAAACATTTCATTGTTATATACAATCAATCTAAAAACAAATAATATGAAAACAGAGTTGTCGACGCTGCGTTTCGGTGAGTAGATATATAGACACCTTCCTCAGGACAGTTTTCTAAAAAAGTGTAAAAAGCAGGACTAGAATGTAATACTTCTAGTTCTTTGTAAGTCACAATTGGTTGAGGTGAAGGAGTAGGAATGATCACCTCATCAAGATTCCTTATGATAATGAATTAAAACAGTGTATGTATGTACATTGATGCCACCGTGTATTTCTCATGCACTGGAATCCCCAAATGCAGAATTTTTGATAAAGCTGGAACCAATCATAAGGTAAATGATACGTCGTGATAACGATCCCCAAGATAGACAACAGTGCCGATAGTTTCGATCAATTCCTAAGGCAACAGTTGTTCAGGCAGATATACAGCCGAAATGATAGGTACCTCGTCGTTGAAATCCGGCCTCCTTGCAAACAATGTACAGCTTCCGGGTCACATCCTAGGATGAACATTACATTCTAGTCCTGCTTTTTACACTTTTTTAGAAAACTGTCCTGAGGAAGGTGTCTATATATCTACTCACCGTATATAACAATGAAATGTTTTTAAACTTTTTATGTAAATATACTATGTATAACTATGTTAATAAATATCTATTTTGACATATGTCCATGTGAATTTTAGTTATTCTTACACTTATTATTGTATTTTTTATGTTGATTCTGACTCCCTGTGATAATTATTGTTATTCCCTTAATACCGGCATAATATATATATATATAATACATTTTTGAAACTTCTTTTTGGTACATAGTATCTAGTAGGGACTCGCTTGCTAATTTTTCTTTCTACAGCACTACCCATAATTTCTATGACAAAATGAACCCCATCATTTTGTTCCTTTTTAAATTAAATGTTTTAAGTGTTACCAGTTTATTCCAATCAAGATGGCTTCAGGTGTGCCATACTTTTGTCATAAGTAAGGCTGTTAGCACTCTAGTTGTTCTTTAGAACACTCTGGGAAGCTGCAGTAGAACACAAAGGCATCAACTGACAGGCTGCTCCTGTTGAAATATAACAGGAAGATATTTGAGATCTCACTTGAAACATGTCCTAATTTTTCTTTCTATAGCACTAACCATAATTTCTATGACAAAATGAACCCCATCATTTTGTTCCTTTTTAAATTAAATGTTTTAAGTGTTACCAGTTTATTCCAATCAAGATGGCTTCAGGTGTGCCATACTTTTGTCACAAGTAAGGCTGTTAGCACTCTAGTTGTTCTTTAGAACACTCTGGGAAGCTGCAGTAGAACACAAAGGAATCAACTGACAGTCTCTGCCCTTGTTGGATGTACATGTTTTACTGAGAATGTCAGACTTCATTCTCACATGACTGAGAAAGATAATGTGAATTTACAGAAAATATGCTCTCATTTTAGCTTCTGGAGCACCTTCCAAAACTCTATGGGACAAGCATCTGAAAATAGTTTTCTCTCAAACATGATTCATGATATCCCAGCAGAAGGTTTTTCACAGGGTAAAATCACCTTAGAACACACCACAATTCCTGAAATTAGTATGGTACCATCAACAAATGAATTCTAATGTAACTAAAGTCTGTTATCACCCTTTATAGTTCTCCTTTTGGTAACCCTCACAATCTTTGATTCACTACAATGCATTTCAATGGGGTACTATCATTTATATTGGTCCCAAGATGGCTGCCAGCAATTCCAGGATGAAGTGCTGACAGCCAATCAGATCTCACGATGACATGTGTGGCTAGGCTCCGCCCAGATATATATGTGAAATTCTACTTTTGATTTTCTCAGCAACTACTGAACGGATTTACACCATTTAACAAAAAGGGTTCTTTCTGAACCAAGAACTACCTCTTTGCCAAATTTGGTGTAATTCCGTTCAGTAGTTCGGGCTGTAGCCGTGGCTAAAGTTTCCTATGGGAAAATGAATGGGGAAAACACGTTTTGGGACCCCCCTTTTTTCTCGGCCCCCGCTTGACGAATGACCCCGAAACTTTCAGGGTAGGAGCGGACCGGAGCGGGCCATAAAGTTTGAAAATTTCGCGAAGATTCGTCAAATGACGCAAGAGTTATTTCAAATAGAATGTTGCGGATTTCCTATGGAAAATAGGTCCTAACTATAACTATCTACTGGCGACCGCCAGTAGATAATATATATATATATATATATGTATATGCGCACTTAGAGACTCATGCACCCACTCTCAGACTCATTTAGAGACTCATGTACCGACTTGCAGACCTATGCACACTTTCATAGACCCACTCAGTCACCCATGTACCCACTCACAGACCCACTCAGGTACTCACACACTTACTCACAGACCCACTTAATGACTCACACATCTACTCACAGACCCACTCAGAGACTCAAACACCCAGGAACAGACCCAATCAGAGACTCTTGCACCTACTCACATACCCACTCAAAGACCTGTGCACCCATTCACAGATATATTCAGACACTCACACACTCACTCAGACAATGACTCACCTACTCACAAATACACTCAGAGATTCATGCACCCCCACACAGACCCACTCAAAGACTCATACACCCACTCACAAGCCTACTGAGAAACTTGCACACCCATTCACTGAGACACTCCCACACCCACTCAAGACCCACTCATAGACAAGCATGCACTCAAAGACTCATTCAGAGACTGATACACCCAGTTACAATCCCCTTCAGAGACCAATGCACCCATTCACAGACCCACTTAAAGACTGATTGTTGCAAGTGGAAGTATGATATGATATGGCTGGTGGGCCATATCATGTAAAACTACCATAATACACAAAAGTGGACCTCTGTTCACCCTTAGCAGCCTTAACCTGGTCCTGGTAGTTCAGCTTGGGCAGTCAGGCGTACTCAGAGGAACATGTGTTAAGCATTTCACAGTACCAACATTGGCAATATGTAAGTGACTCAACTTGAAAGAAACCTTGACACATAAGCACCAAAATGAACTTTATACGTTGCATATAACTGGTGTAATAGATTTTCAAAGTGTTCATAAACAAATGCAAAAAGCTGTCAAATACTCAATATTAAAGCCAATGGGAGAAAAATACATTTAGCAGTTTGATACTTGCAGGTCAAACTCAACAGAGTTCTATTGTGGTTATGGTTCTGCAGGCCCCTAGACCAACACTCAACAGTCAGTTCTCTGTTACCTTGCCCAGGGAGTCCGGGTGCAGTTGGTACTTGGCTGTCCTTGGTGCTGACTGGATACGCGGTAGCAGTCAAAATGCAGCACCTGGCAAACCCAGACTTGTCGGTAAAGATACACTCTACCCTGTGGACACCAACTTCAAGATGCAGGAACCCAGCAGCGGAGTTGTTGACTACATCAATCTCTGTGAGCTGCTGGAGAGGTCGATGATGGGGTCGATCAACCGAATGGTGATCACCAAGCCTTGGCTGCGGCAAACGTAGTTTTTGGATACTTTGGTGGCTGGAGGTCGACAAGAGTGGACTAGTGGCTCGAACATTGGTGTGAGCTTGGCTCCACTCCGGGTTTCCAGGATACCACTTTTCTTGCACTCACTCTCGATAGGCACAGTGGGTCGCAATTCTTGTGGCGCAGCATGTCACTTCTTCTGCAGGTTGCAGTCAACTGGTCCCACAAATCAGGGGAGTCTGCTTCTGATTTCTGAGTTCCACTGAAGTCCCTCTTGCAGGGAGCATGGAGTTTTTACCACAGACAGACGTCAGCATCTTCTTTGTGTCTCTTCTTGGATTCCAAGTTAGTACTGGAGTTGTGGTGGTAGGTGAGCCCCTTAAATCTAAATTTAGGGGGCGTTAAGGGACAAGGGACAGTGTCTAATTGGCTAATGGTTGCTGTTGCTAACCCGCCCCTGTAGTGACAACATTCTGTGGGTGTACATCACTATGCTATCCAGAATATTCTATATTGGGTCTTCTCAAAATGGCAGGGCCCTTCCTCACTGTACAGACCTCCTAACCCACCTTAAAGGTCTGGCTAGTCTTTTGGGGGTACGACTCCTGAATACCTAATTGTCGCACTTGGCAGGCTGGACAGGGCGGGAAGGGCTTTGTCCTCGAGTGGGGGACAGATATTACATGTCAAGGGCAGTGAAAGCCATTGAGGCTCACAGTTTTGATCACTGTAAGCACTTGCCATCCTGGGAGGGCAGATTTGTAACCTCCTTCCTGCCCAGGCCATTGTTTCCATCCTGGGGAGGTGCCAGTGCATCCCAACAGGAGGGCAGACTCTTGTCTCAGTGGAGGTTTGTATCTCAGTGGGGCTTCCATGTAGGGTGGCATGCCCTGTGAATGGCAGCTCACCCTTGAAACAAGAATAGTATTGGGGTTGAAAAAGCATGGTGTTTGATACTAAACACAACACAATTCGGTTGTTTCATAATGGAGCTAGATATCTCGAGTTTCCCTGGGAGCCATCCCAAGTTACTCTATGGAACTCAAGTTACTCACAATAAAACTTTGCTTTACAAAGTTACTGTAGGGATATATATATTTGGCAACATATATAGCCACTCCTTTACCATAATGCACCCTACCTCCTGGGCTAAGGAGAACAACCTTAAGAGTTACCTACTAACATTAATGCAGTGAGGCAGCTCTGCAGCACATGGTGTGTGTAGAGCTCTTCTGAAGCACACAGGCTGCTCATGCAGAGCTGCAATGTAAAACCTGCAGATATACTTTTAATCGGGTCTACCAGGGTAGCACAATAAAGTGCTGCAGCTCTTGTGACCCTGCCCCCCTTTTCACACTTGCCCAGAGTACCACTGATTCCATCTACTAGGGAGTTACAAGGAGTGAGAGGTGCTTGCCAATTGGCAGGCATATTTATAAGGAAATAAAGCAGCATGGCTCTGCAAGCAATTAAGCAGTGCCATAATTACAAGAATACGGCTCACACCAGTGTTTTCCCTTGCCCTGGCATTAAAAAAAGCTCCCTAGCACCAACACATACCCTCTTGCGCCATGGTGCAAGGGTGTTTGTATTGCAGGGATGATTCCCTGCAACTCAGGCAAACTTGCCCCATTGGGACACCTTCCTGCACATAAACAATCTTTGAAGGTGATTGGCTCCTTCTAGTTGAATGCAGTACACATAGAAAGAGCAAAAATTAGGAAAAATAAAAGTATTTCTCCTCGTTGTGCCATTCCAATGCCTGCTATTAAGTGGTGTTAGTTTTTGAGCTGCCTCAGATTTACACATCCTTATAAATTTGGGGCAGTGTCAAAAAGCAATGGGTGTTGCAGTGGACTGCTCAAAGCAACACCATTGCACACCCCTTTCACACAGATACCTCCGTGAAAGGGTGCAATATTTACAAAGCAGTGTTAAGCCGAGCAAAGTGACTTAATGCTGCTTTGTAAATATATAGCAGGGTATTGTGCCACCGGAGCATCGATGTAATACCCTTATAATTAAGCCCTTGGGTTAGCAGGTCCCACGTCACTTCCAGACCTAACAAGACAGCATCTAGAGCAAAAAGTGGGGGTGACCATGACAAAAAGAGCACTTTCTAACACTCATGCACCCACTCACAGACCCATTTAGATACTTATGCGCCAACTTACAGACCCACAGAGAGACTCACACACCCACTCAGAGACTAAGCACCCACTCAAAACCCAGTCAGTCACCCATGTTCTGACTCAAAAACCTACTCAAAGACCCACTGATATATTTATACACAAACTCGCAAACCCACTCAGACTCTCACACATGCACTCACAGACCCACTCAGAGACTCATATACCCACTCACAGACCAACTCAGAGACTTATGTACCCACTGTCAGACCCACTCAGAGACTCACACACCCACTCACAACTCTCTCAGAGACTCCCACAGCCACTCATAGACCCACACAGACACACATCCACCTACTCACAGACCCACTCACACACTTAGACACCCACACACAGACCCACTCAGACACTCACATACCCACTGACAGACCCACTCACACACTCAAGCACCTAGTCACAGACCCACTCAGGCAGTCATGCACCCACTCACAGACTCATGTACTCACACTAAAAACACTCACACGTATAGCCCCAGTTAAACTCTCACACACTTTCTGTCAGAGCTTCTGAGACAGTGATGCACCCACTGACAGAAGCACTGAAACTCTCATACACTCACCCACAGACACAGTCAGAGACTCATACATGTTTTTATAGAGTTATTTAGATAGTGATGTACCTAGTGTGATACACAGATTTCCATATATATGGTTATGAATTTTGAATATTCTGGTGTCTATTGAAAGTCTGCTTTTGTTTTGCGTATCTGCGTTTAGGTCGCGAATATCGCAACGTCATCACAAATATTTTAAAAATGTAAAAGAAAGATATTTATCAAGAAAATAAACAACCTTTTGGGAAATATGGTGGCTCTGAGGAGAGCCTTTGTGTTCATTGTGAGTATGTGACAGCTACACATAAGACAAGACAGGATGCAGAGTTTCAAATTGGTGCAAAACACCCTGTTGCCTTTGTTAGCAAAGTGAACTCCATCACTTCAATAGACTCTGTGCATGTCAAAACGCAGGTTATTGTTGTAGATAGAGCCCATTTTATGGTCTCTGAGAAATGCAGAAACAGTTTTATTAACATGTTTACTGGCTTTGTTAATCAGTGGACAGAACTGATCAGACCACTTCCCTTTCTGCCTTTGGCATTTATTGAAGTATACCTAGGCAGTGTGAGGGAAAAGTGTCATTAATTGTGCAAAGGTATCCTTCATTAGGATTTCCAGTCCTACCCCAGTCAATGTGCCTAGGTCATTGCCACCACTGTGCACAATTATGAGGTCTGGAGGTTGGTAATCCACAATGCTTTCAAACAAATTCATCAAATGAGTCCACCTCAAGCCTCTCTGACCTATCCAAGTAATTCCACATTAGGCAAACCCAATTCCCTGTCAATACCACTATTTGTAGCAACCCCTCTAGCCCACAACACATAGTTCTGGCCCATAATCCACACTCTAACTATTTTTAAGTGAAGCAGCAGTAGCAACAGGAGATGGCTGGAGCTGAATGAGGCAGTTTTTAAAATGAAAGGCAGTTAAAATGGATGTCACGTGGTGATATAAAAAAAAGGGAATTTGATTGGTTGCTGTAAATATGTAATGCATACTTGGATATGCTTTTTATTCTGTACAGTAAACCATACCTGCTGCAGCTCATTATGTAAAGAGTATCGTCCTTCTAGAATGTGCTGGAAACTTGTGACCTACTCCTTCTAGTGTGTTGCTATATAGACTGTGCCAAGAGTCTATTGAGAAGTGGAGTTACAAAACTAAAAAATGAAACATATGTTTTTATTTGCAGCCCTCCGCACTAGCTGAGAGTGCAAAGTTGAAAAGGTTGGGATTAATGTTTGCTTTGTATTAGAGTTCACATTTCCTGAGATAATTGAATCTATCCAATACGAGCAAAAAAAAACTATTTCAGCAATGAACTGATTTTTCAGGTATTTGAATGACATTGTATTTTGAGAAAAAAATATTACATAGGTATATATGTATGTGGGGTTGATAAAAGTTAGTATGAAATAAATAGAAATGTTTTGAAACTTAATCAGATGATCTATGAGTGGTAGTGTGAGCACTTTTATATGATTATCAATAGGTGAGTAAGATACTTGCTGGGTGTGTGAGTATGTAATATTTTCTGTGAGGTGCAGAGTAGATGAGTGAGGAATTAGTTCACAATGTGTTGCCCAGGAAGTTAATATTGCACATGTGCTGTAATACTGAATGCTGGAAGTGCTAGAAACAAAACTGCTTGCTAAGGGTTAAATGTATATTTAACATTGTATAAGAAGTTGTGCAAAGATTTACATGTCTATACATGATGTGTTGATCAGAAAGAATGTTTTTCTTTGAACTCTGAGACTTGTGGTCCTATTTATTCCATTTGTAAAAAGGACTACAAGACTCATCATCATCATGAAAAAGAAAGTTTATTTAGACCATTGGTCCTTAAACACATAAAAGCATTTTGAGCTTACATAAATACCATCTCATTAAACAAACTATATATAATAAGGATAACATTGCAAAAAATTCCAAGTTCCTTATTAGTTCAGTTTTCCTACCTCGTTACATTTCATCATAAAATATAATACTTCAAAGTTTCAATTCTATAAACTCTTAAAAACTTTTTTTTTTACTTAGAGCATAAACCTACCAATTGCACATGTTATGTCAAGGGAGTGCATTTTAGCAGACAAGTCAGCTGCTTGTGCATGATTTTTAGTACCATATTTAAAACAATTGGACATAGAAACAATTTCCGTGCAGCAAGGAATTTTAAGCAGTCTAATAGTATGTGCAAAATATTGCATTTTGTGCCTAGGTTACAGGTACATTTCCCTTCTGAATTCATCACAGCCCCTTTTATATCATCATTCTCATAGCCAGGATTCATTCCAATTCGTAACCTTAGTATTTCATTTCTAAGCCATAGATTAGGTAGTATATCTATATATGGAAACTGTTGATCGGTTTGCCATGACGTAATCATAAAGTGCACAGATTATTTTCCTCCAAATACTGTTGATCCGGGTCTCGAGAAGTTTATTTCCTTAGTATCTTAAGTTGTTGCTTAGCAATATCAATTGGTAGATTATGTGGGCACAATTTACGTCTCAATTCCCTGCATGTAATGGCTTACATTTCGCGAATTCCCTCTGCCCATTTCAGTTTACTCTGCAAAATCTCACTTTTACACCATTGTGATATTTTTGCTCCTCCCTGTGCTCCAGGCATTGCCAGAATCTTATTCGTGCCACACGTGCCATTATCCCCCAAGATACCATGCCAGATTTTTTCTTACTGCCTGACTCATAGAGAACTTAGGGGCCTATTACGATGGTGGTTGGATGTCCACCGCTGGGCCGGCGGTGGTGCCCGCCGGACCGGCGGTGGACATCCACCAACGATCGCAAGCCAGAAAACCGCCGGTCAAATTAGGATGGTGGTGGTGACCGCGGCGGTGGGAAATTCTGACCGCCGCTTTTCCGCCGGTTGCCATCCGCACTCCTGCCTGGTGGACGGAGCAGGACTGGGATAATGGTGGCGGTGCAGAGCAGGCTCCGCCGGCACGATTATGATGCCGGCGGTAGCCAGCCTTTCCTCAGCGGTCAGACTGCCATGGAAAGGCATGCGGAGATTGTCTTCCGGAACGGGCCCCCAATGTGTTGGGGGTGTGGGTGCACAGGGGAGTATGCATGGTCCCCCTATATTTCCCTGTACCAGGTGGCAGGCACTGTGCAGTGCCTGCCACGCAGTGCATAGAAATGCAGGACATGCTCCTTTCGGCATCGCGGCGGTGCTGCGTGCAGCAGCAACCGCCGCAATGTTAAGGCCCGCGATCAGACCGCTGTGGTTGGATTTCGACCGTGGGTCATCGTAATTCGACTGGCGGTGCTGTCGCGGGCCATGCAGGCAGTCTTTTCCCACTACCATGGCGGTCGGGAGGTTTTCCGACCGCCATCGTAGTAGGCCCCTTAGACTCAGAATTTAAAGAAAATAAATGTGGACTGTAGGTATACATAATGCATGAACCTGGAAAACTTGACCGCTTTGTATTAGTTACCCTTTAGGGTAGATGTTGTTAAAATATGGAACAGGTTTGTATGTTCTTAGATGGTAACACATGCCCTTCAAACTAATACTGAGTTACATGTGTAGTATGAGAGTGCTATGCATAGATACAAATGCAGTGTTTAAACACGTGTCAAGCCTACTAGTGCACACTCACTGCCAGGTTCAATTGGTATGTAAAAGCTGTTTGTTAAGTGTCAAATCTACATTTAAACACATAGCTCACCTCTGAGATATACTGAAGGCATGCCGTAAGGCAAGGTGCTCTGCGCTTCAAAGATTGAGAGATGACCTTTTATGTTTTAGTAAGTGACTCATGCCCTTGGAGACTATTATGCAAACACTACATATAGCATACAACCCATAATGTAACAGACAAACATTTTTCCAAAGCTTAGAGCCTGTGTCTCACTCAGTCTGGCCTAACGGCTAGAGCAGCTGACATTGAGGCTGGGGAACCAGTTTCAAGTCTTGGCAACGAATCTCAACATCCCGTGATTCTGGGCAATTCATGTAATCTCCCTGTGTCTAAAAAAAAAAAAAATGTATGTGTCCATCTGTCATGAAACTGGTGCCCATGTAAAGAACTCAGATACCTACGGGTCCAGTTTGCGCTATATAAAACTCTGTAAAATAAAAATAAAAAACTATACTTTTAGGGCCAGATATACGAAGCCATTTAGCATTTGTTAATGGACTGAATCGCTATTTTGTCCCATTAAGAAAAGCTAAATGGCCTTTTCCTATGTACAAAGGCCAAATCACGATCAGTCACAATTTGAGATTTCTACACGATGGGCATTTAGGAAATGCTATTACCATTGACTCAAAGTCAATAATAACCATGTGCAAAATTAAAAATGCATTTTTAAATGTGACATGCAGCACACATATGCCTCTAGGGCACATGTGCACTTACATGTGCACAACGGATTTCAGGTGCCTCCAGGAGGGCCTTATTTCCCCTTAGCACCTTAAGGGTTAAATCATTCCTAAATTGTGATTTCCTAATAGGAAATCACAATTTAGGAAATGCAAACCAATTACGATTTGTCAGATTGGTGGGAATGCATTTCCTAATTGTGATTTCGTAATAGCAAATTGGTAAATTGCTAATTTTGTAAATATCATTTAGCATTTCCTGTGGAATCGCTATTTAGGAAATGAAAAATAAGAATTTTGGACATCTGGCCTTACTTACATTCTCAGAAACAACGGATGTATGCAATAGTATCAAAGGCAGTTGCAGAGACACCTCTATACCCTTGTTATCCTTAACACAGGCACTGAGGTATGTGTTTAGCCACTTACATACACATTTAGAGAGCCAGAGGAGTACTAAAACAAACAGTCACATACCAGCACATTTATTTAAACATCTCATTGTACTGCTGTAGGTGGACTCCTACACTCATTCAGATATGTAGGCTCATACTGACACAACCTAGTCTTCCTTCCAGACAAATACCCCTTTAGACATGAGTGAGGCCTACTTGTGAAGACTCTCTCTGTCTATTCTCACTGCCAGCCAAATTTGGCATTTAAAAGCCCTTTGCCAACTATTAAACTCATGCTTTTGTACATATAACGCACCTCTCACATAAGCTGCAGTTACGCAATAAAGCACAATGCTTAGTGCTTAAAAGAAGAGCAATTTCATTTTGAGTTTCTTTAACTTACTTGTGCACTTCCAGACCCGTATGCCAAGAGCTGAATAGAGAATAAAACTCATAAAGCAACTGACATACATGTTTCTAAAGCATACATCCTGTTTCTCACCCATTCACAGAGCAACAGAGGGGCCTATACTTTCACTCACATGCTTAGAATCTATTTATGTATGCACCAGTATCAAAGGGAGTTGCAAAGACACTTACATATCCATCTATTCAGCAACACAGGCACTGAGGTATTCGTCATGCCACTTGCATACACATTTTGAGAGCCATAGACCTACTAAAACAGAGAGTCAGAAACTGGTATACTTACTTAAACATCTGATAGAACATCTACAGCTGGACTCGTACACTCACTGAGATATCTACCCAAGTACTGACACACTCTAGTCCCTCATTCCAACAAGTAGTCTTTTAAACATAATTCAATATATAGAAACACAATTATATATATGGTAGTATACTCACTAAGAGTAATGGATACACTGACACCGAGAGTTAAAAACGAACATTAATAGAGTAATGTCAGCTTTATTAAAATATGATAACTGCTTTTTTGTAACTAAAAACTTAAAATATTTAATGTAATTCTAAGTAATAAAAAGGTAAATGCAGTTTTTTTATCTTTTCAGGCATCAATTTCTAGTAACTTACAGACAGTTAAAATGCCATTAAAATGTCAGAGAAGAAAGAAACTGAAGCAAGGATACTATATCATCACAACTGAGAAAGAAATGGGGCACAACGCAGACAAAGTGGTTAAAGAGAAAAGATCTGCTGGAAAGAGTACAAATACATTTGTTAAAATAATTTGTGGACATCAGGAAAAGCATCTAAATCAAGTAAATAAAAAACAAAGGGTACATTTACAAGAACTGGTGCATCACAGTTTTGCCGCAGTGGTGAGCAAAATGATTATCGCCACAACAGTTCCTAAGCCATGTTAGTGTTGTATTTACAATATGGCACTCAATGGTGATAGGAAGAGGCCGGCGTAGGAACAACAGATGCTGTTCTGTGTGCTGTGTCATTAACAATTCTGATGCTGCTGCAGCAAAAGTGACGTTCGGCCAATTAGCACCTAGAAAATAGAGGCTAGCCATCCTACAATCACTTTTGTGCGCCTATTGGGAAAAGATATACAAAAACGCTGCAACATGAAAACAAAAAATATTACACTTACCTGAAAGCAGCAACGGAGCAAGATACAATGCATTCCTGTCCTTTCGACCCGCGCTGGGGCACAACTGCAGACATCCATCAAAGTAGGCACTCTAGCACTGTGGTACAAGGGTACCTGCGTTGGTGCTAGCCAGCTGATTGTGCACCAGCATAGTGGAAGTGTAGTAAGGACAACATGGGGACCCCGATATCTGAACCTGGGGTACATTAATGTTTTAGAGAAACAATGGTTCTGATATGGCCAAAAAAGGTCCAAGGAATGTAGTCTCCCATATGAGGACAATATACTAGAGTCGTAATTGATAATTAATATCTTTGGGAGCGGTAAGTAATATGCACAGGGACATGTAAGTCAAAATAACGTCTGTTATTTATTTTTTGAAGATAATGCAAAAAAGAGGTTCAGGTGCTCACATAGGTAAGTGACAACAAGCGTGATGTGATAAGTGAGGGAGACTTTAAAACATAAACATCGCATTGACAACATATAGGGGAACTCCTCAAGAAGTTATACAGAGTGTAAGGAGTTCTTGCTGTAGGTGGTCGACGGCCTTTTTGCATTATCTTCAAAAAATAAATAACAGACGTTCTTGGTCCTTCTTGATGTTCAGTTCAAAATAGCTTTGCCCTCCTGTGGCATGAGATGTGGTGCCAGGTAGTTGGGATGGTCCGCTGGTGGAGGTGTGGGTGATGGTGCCTTGAAAATACCTTTGGTGGAATGTTCATTTTTTCCAAAGCTCCATTGTCAAGTGTTGGTGGTCCAAGCGGAAAGCTTGACCACTTATTGAGAGCCTTCTCTTCCTCATTACGCTTCCTCATGACCCTGTGTGTCTCAGCAACTCTGCTGAGGTGGAAGTAGCGCTCCTTTCGTAGGGTATGCTTTCTCAGCTGCTCTGGGGTCATGTTATTTTTTTAAGCAATAAAGATAACTGTCAGTCAAAGAATGACTAGAAACAAGAACAAAAATCATAAAACAATATTAATTTCATAACATCTAAGATAGCAGCCCCAACAGCCTAAATGCATCCTGAACTTAGAGTGAGCATACACATGCTTATTATCTATCACATCGAATTTACTAAGGCCAAATTATGAAAGCAGGGCAATTGTTGCACAATGCACCTTGTCACATCTAGTTATGACTATGTCAGTGCTTTAAATACTTAGGAACAATGCTGTTTGGTACCCATACAATGTGACACATAACTTCTTTACTGAACATTAGTGTGCCTTCTGCATCCTGCAATGGCCTTCATGCCATAGGTATTTGCCCATTAAGATGTGCAAAGTCTGCAAAGTACATGTGTTGTCTCACAATGTAGTGTAACTGATATGGCAAGGACCCATATCGGGACACATTGCTAACTTTACTGAACATTTGGCATGTATGACATGTAAAAAAGGACGCTGGATAAATATCTCACACCACACAGAGGCATATGAAACCTCTACTATCTGAACTGTTGTATGTCCATGATGGACCGTGCCACACCTCATTACATGCTCCCAAATCATAGCATGTGCAACTGACATACATTCCAAAATCTTCACAACCACGGCCATGATCAGATGTTTATCGACTATCACATTTCCTCACATATTCTGCCACTGTGATCATGGCTCTTCTGTCAAGCCTCTATCATGTGGTAGATCCCAGATTGGCAATGTATTATTCATGACAGTAGTGAGAGGCTGATACACATGCAACCTTTAACATCCACTTTTCCTGACCTATTAATCATCATTCAAAAGTTTATCTGTGATAGGGATGCACACTGAATCTGGCAAGTCACACAGCAACTGACATCACACACAATCCTTGCAATGAACATTTACCATTGATGTAGGCACTTACTGGCGAAGTTGGGGCCCTTGAAGTTATTCAACTCACCACGTGTGTATGCTGGGGGTCCAGCTACAAGACAAAACTTGTAAAACACAGCAGTAAACTTAGAACACATATTTGATATGCAAGAGAAGCACAGTACATATGCATAACAGTTGGCCATGTAACCTTTCAGGTTGTAAGTAATTAAATGACAGTTGAAATGCCTGTATGATACTCATAGGTAAGACAGGCTGCAGGGTACCAACATATGATGTGCCAAAACCAATTTGCTGAACCAGTTAATTAACCTCATCACTGCTATGTTTTGCTATGGTAGCTGACTTTGATCATTCTCTGCACCAATAAAACCCACATACCATACTCAGCAAGCCATTGCAATACCAAGGCCATCTTAAATTTGGATACCAGGAAATGAGTATGCTACGTACAATACACATCATGAGTACGTTTTTCTTAAGTGAGGTGAGTTCTGTACCTGTCAGTTCTGTAAAGTACCAGATATTGTTCCGTCAGGTTCCATGCATCCCTAAGTTTTTAATTGCAAAATTGAACAATAACACATATGGGATAGGTTGAGATGTATTAGATTCAGGCTGGCATACCGTGGGATACAGTGCCATGTGAGTGGGCTCCCTTCTGACACACATTGGGCCTCTCATACAAGCGGCATGCTCAATGGGAGTACCATATAAATGGACAGCTCCAGTAGCCTCGAAAACACCTCCATGAGGCCGTGCAAAGGCAGCATGCAGGATGTGCTATGCATTCAGAAGTATGCAGAGAGGCAAACCAGTGCAGAGCACAGCGTAGCCATATTTGACATCAAGGAGCCATGCCTTTTACATAGGAAATGCTGTTCAAGACTACTGCTATGTGTTTTGCCACATTCACAGGTAGATGAGCAGTGTAAGCCATGGCAGGCCTCATTAATGAGTGACTACCCAGGGGAGTATGCCAAAGCAGATCATCCGCATATCACTATGGGGCTTATTTACAAGGCCCTTGTGTAGCCGGTGCATCACTTTTGATAATGTAAGAAGTGAAATCCCAGCAGTGCAAGGGGCTTGTAAATATGTGCAACATATGTTCTGTAATAACCCATCACAACTGTAACTGGAAAATGCTTGTTGTGAAAGAATAACCTCCAGAGCTGGTCTGTCATCATATGATTTGTCTGGATAGGTTATGGGCATGTGCATCAGCTCAATGCTTCCCTGGGACTCTGTATCATGACAGGGACACTAACACTTGTGTGGCCCGCTCAGTGTTACAGACAGAACTGGTGCACAGATCATGCCACCGCTATTGCTGCAGCATTTCCTTCTTTTGCGTGGGGCATGGCTATTTTAAGCCAAAAGTCATGTGAGCCATAGTTAATGTTACTCCGTATCATCAGTGGGAACTTGAGGAGACACATAGGAAAGCTCACAAATCATGGGCACTTACCCAGTGCTCCACCATCATCAATGCAAACATGGTTCAGTAGGTCAGACTCTATGCCAATCACATCTGCCCAGCGATGCTTCAGCTGATGGACTTTCCACTCCAAACAGCCTCAGCATCTGGATGCATTCACTCTCCCACTGTTGTTTGCAGACTGTCATGGGGCTCACTACCTCCCCTGGGATGGAAAACTGCACATGCGATGGGCCACGCGGCCCCCCGCAGCCCCCAGGACCCCCACCTCCCCGGGGCTATAGTAAAAAATAACACGGAGGGGGGCTCCAGCCCCTGGGACTGCCACCACTCCTGGGCTGAAATACTGAAACGTAGGGGGCCACGCAGCCCCCCCACTGTCCCGAGCACCACCACCTCCCTGGGTCTATAGTATAAATAAAGCATAGGGGTGCTCCAGCCTTCCCACACAGTCGCGGGGACCACCACCTCCCGGGGCACAAAAGAAGTAATGACAGGGGTCCATGGGGAAACCCGGCTCCGGAGATCACCATCTGCCTTGGGCTATACAGATGATGGGACGGGGCTACACTACCTGCCTCCAGGAGCCCTCCATGGCCCTGGGGACCGCTACTCCCCAGGGCCAGCTCCAGCAATGTCCTGGGGTGCCAACCATAAGACATTGAGTTTGCTATGTGTGAGAAGTTGGCCTGGTATATGCTGTTCACTAGTTAAAGTGGACACCTTGCACCAATACAATTCGACTCTTATGGTAGGTAGGCTTAAGACAACCTTTATAGAAAGCTATCCTAGTGGTAGCTGTGGAGAGCAGCTTTCAGGCTAAGTCTTGGAGGAATGTAAAGCAGCTTGTTTTACCACACAATCTCTTGAAACACCAAATGAAAAGACACCACACAGGTATATATATCAAATATATATGTATTTATTACTAAACAACTCTCTACTAATCTCTTGTGAGATTAGAAGTCAGGAACATATGTACAAATCAACGTTTCACAATAGATTAAGCACAAATATGGCTGGGGCCCTAGGGGCGTACCAGACCATATACGAAAAAAGAGACTTAAGAGCAAAGACTTGCAAAGGGACAAGGCCTAGGGCCTTCAGAAGTGCTGGGGCCTCACGAAACCACCCAAGGTAGGTAAGTAAAGGACCCACGGGGGACGCGTGCAGTGAGTGAACACAGGCGCGGGTCGCCGTTGACTTCAATGCGGCAAGTCGCGGTTGGAAATAAAGAGTTTCAGGGCACTTCGGGAGTAGCTACAAGCAAGTCACTTACAGGGTAAGTAGTTCTAGGGCCAACACCCACAGGAGCACCATAGTGCTGGAGTTACCTCACCCAGGGAAGCCGGGTGCATAGGTGTCCTTTGGTGTCGGGTCGCGGTGTCGTTTTCAATGGGAGCCACTGAAGACTTGCTGCTTGCGGCGACAGGAGAAGTGTCCGGTGGAATCCAAGCCTGGATTCGGAAGACCTGAAAGCAGAGGGGACAGTGTTCAAAGTCACTTGGCAGTGACCCGGGGCAAGGAAGATGAATGCCCACCGTCGTCGACAGATTCAGGTCATTCATGGGTGTCTTGACTCTTCGACCACGTAGTCCAGGCGGTGTCGATGATGACCAGGAGCTAGATTCCGTGTGTCCCATGAGGTCTGCAGCTTACTGAGGTGTCGGCGACTCGATTGGAGCCAACAAGCCTTGGTAACAGAAAGTCTTGGGGAAAGTGTAAAAAGTCAATGGTGCAGACCAGCAAGGTCTGGGGAACTCACCCAGCAAGGGTAAGTCAGGGCAGGCCTATAGCAACCAGGGGAGTCCTTTGGTTCTTTAGAAAAGTCTTCAGGGGATCCACAAGCTGGCTGGCAAGGGATCGCAAAGATGCCTCAGGAGGATTCCTTCCACAGGGGCCCACGGTCACTCAGGACAGGGTAGGCCTCTGATCTTCAGAGGGATTCCTGCTAGAGGCTGGGACCATACGTGGTCCAAAGCACAAGTTCGTAGAACATCGGGAAGGGGTTGCACTTGAAAATAGTGCACAGTACCCATGGACTGTGGTTCCTCATCACTCGTGGGGTTCACTTGCCTCAGCTTCACTGGGGACACACGATGGCCTTGGAGAAGTCAGGAAATCCTTTTCCTGGGATGCAGGGACTTCGGGCTCCGGCGGGAGCGGCATAGTTTGCGACTGTCATTTGTAGTTTTTGGTGCCTGCCAAGCAGGGGAGTCACTCCTTGACTCCAAGGGAGATTCTTCAGTCTTCCAGAGGTAGTGGAACGTCAAAGGTCCAGGATTCTTCTTAAGAGCGTCGTCCAGGGAGATCTGGGTTGCAATGCACAGGTTCCCCCTCTTCTACTAAAAAGAAGGGAGGGACTAGCTCTATGACCCCACCTATGGGAGGGTCAGGGGAGGGGGTGGCTACACCCACTTCCCTTTGTCCAGTTTTGCGCCAGAGCCCGGGGCAGGTAGCCCCTGAGCTGGTTTGAACTGGCATATGCACAGAGGAGCCTTCTGCTCCCCCAGTGCAGGACTTCAAAGCACTCTAGGAGTGCACCCACCCAGCCCCAATACACTAAACCCTGTCTGGGAGGTGGTCACACCCCCTTGGGACAGGATACCTATTGTTGGGCCTCCTCCACTGCGAGTGTGGGTCATCAGCAGGAGGGCAGCCCAGTGTCTGTGTCTGGTGGCATCCATTTTGTGATGCCAGGGTTCTTCAGGATTCTACCGCGTTTCCACAGTAGGTACATGTCTATCCCTCTAGAAGTGTGTAATGCTACCCCCGCCGCCAGAACTGGCGGGGGGGTAGTATTCCAAGATGTTTGACACCAAACACAACATGTTTCCGTTCAGCCATCCTAAAGTTAGCATTTAACGCGAGGTTATAATGTGCTTTAGAGTATATGGTCAGGCTGCACTACAAACAGCCTCAGAGAAGGGTCTCCGAAAGCTACAGAGGGGTTCTGCTCATGCAGGGGCACCCTCTCACATAGGAACCAATCACTCTGCCTTCAGGATTGATAAGGCCTGCCATAGGAGTGACTTATAGGTTTATATGGGTGTATCTATGTAGTGATATAGGTAGCCTATATCACAGTAAGGGGTGCATGCACCACCTTACCCAGGCTGCAGTAGCATACCTGTGGTGTCAGATTTAGTCTGCTTCCCAGGGCTTGGCATAATACATGCTTCAGCCCCTGGTAGGCCTGTGAAGTACCTATGCCCTTGGTACCTAAGGTACCATATACTAGGGACTCATAAGGTACCACAGTATCCAAATCACTAGTGCACCTAGAGTGCACTCCAAGTCGTTTAGAGAGAACAGAGAGGCTGGGGCCCTGATTGGCAGGGTCCCAGCCTGACTATAGCCAGAACCAGTGTAAACATCAGAAAAAAAGAGGGGGCAACAGAAGAGGCAGATCCTACTCTCCTACACTATGGCTTGGCAGGGGCACCGCTCCTACAAGCCATAGCAAACACTGCTTTGCTTCATGGAAGCGAGAGCAGTGAAAATGCTCTCACTTCAATGAAGTGGAGCATAATTGCTTTTGGGCGGAGGAAGCTGCATTTTTGCATCTCCCTCTGCCCAAAAGCAATGCCGGCTCTCGCAGGAGGAAGGGAACGAGGCTCCCCCCGTGATCCACAACAAGGGGCCATGCCCATGGGGAAGGGGTCTCCGGGGAAATATCGGACACGCTGGCCCTCTCCCCATTTAAAAAAAAGTACGAAGGCCTGGCCCAGGTGATGGGGTCCCCAGGGCTGAAATAGGCCTGGGGTGGGGGGGCCGCACGGCCCCCCTCCTTTTTTAAAATAAATAAATAAAGGCCTGCCCTGGGGGATGGGATCATTTGAGATGTCATCAGTAATGTAATCAGTGATGTCACTGACTATGTCATGAGTGAAGTAATATGTTGAGGTCATAAGCAGTGCATTGCGGGGGCAGGAGTTATAGTTAACTCAGGTAACTATAATGGATACATTTCTCTGGTTTGTGTGAGTAAGATCTGACCCTAACTATAACGCCCCTATAACCTTTGTTTTTTTTGTATATTTCTAAGGTTTTTTAACTTGTATTTGCTAACTATAATGTCCCTGTAACCTTTGTGTTTTTCAGTGAATTTCTAAGGGTTTTTTAAATGCTAATTCTTACTATAATGTCTCTGTACCCTTTTTTTTTTTAGTGACTATATATATATATATATATATATATATATATATATACACATATACGAGAGAAATACGGAGGAATATATATATACATATACATATAAATATATATATATATTATCTACTGGCGGTCGCCAGTAGATAGTCATAGTTAGGACCTATTATCCATAGGAAATCCGTAGCATTCTATTCCCAATAACTTTGGCGTCGTTTGACGAATCATCGCAAAATTTTCAAAACTAGTGGGGCGCTCCGGTCCGCTCCTGTCTTGAAAGTTTCGGGGTGATTCATCAAGCGGGGGCCAAGAAAAAAGGGGGTTCCCAAAACGTGTTTTCTCCATGTTAATTCCCGTAGGAAATTTTAGCCACGGCTACAGCCAGAACTGCTGAACGGAATTACACCACATTTTGTAAAAAGGTAGCACTTGGTTCAGAAAGCGACCTTTTTTTTAAATGGTGTAAATCCGTTTAGTAGTTGCGGAAAAATTCAAAAAATAAGAGTGAAAAAATCAATTTCCCATAGGAAACTTTATGCAAGGCTACAGCCAAAACTGCTGAATGGAATTACACCAAATTTGGCAAAAAGGTAGTGTTTGGATCAGAAAGCACCCTTTTTAAAAATGGTGTAAATCCGTTTAGTAGTTGCTGAGAAAATCCAAAATAAAAGTTTTGATATCTATGGCCGCGGTGGATCCGCGCACCCTCCCGACCACGAGCTGCATGCTAATTAGCTGTCAACACTTCAAACCAGGAAGTGTTGGCAGCCATCTTGTTCCTCGGTAGAACCGAGGAACAAGAAAGCAGTAAAACAAGTGCGCAAAACGCAAAAAGGGGGCAGGGTAGAAACACCCTGACCCCCTAGGCCTGCTCGGGCAAAAACATTTTTTTTTTTTTTAAATCGGCAAAAAATGCGCTGGGTGCGCGGATCCTGCCGATAAAAAAAAAAACGAAGCGCAGGCTGTCGCACTTCGTGGTTAATTGGCCCCCAGGTGGGCCAAGTCCCGGGGGTATGCGGGCGTTTATTATTAATTATATGGGGGCCTCTAAGGCCCCCCCAAGCCCTGGGGACCACCACCCCCCGGGGCTTTAAACAAAATGGTGCGGGAGGGCTCTCAGACCTCCCGCAGCCCCGGGGACAGCCACCCCCAGGGGCTTCTTTTTTTAAAAATAATATACCTGTGTGGGGGGGCTCGAGCCCCCCCACACGCCCCGGGGACCGCCACCTCCCCAGGGCACTAAAAAAAATTCTAATTTGGGGGTCCGGAACGGACCCCCGAGCCCTCCCGCAGCCCCGGGGACCGCCACCCCCCGGGGCTTCTGTTTTTTAAAATAATATACCTGTGTGGGGGGCTCGAGCCCCCCCACACGCCCCGGGGACCGCCACCTCCCCGGGGCACTAAAAAAAAAAGCTAATTTGGGGGTCCGGAACGGACCCCCGAGCCCCCGGGACCACCACCTCCCGGGGGCTGTGCATGTGAAGGGAGGGTGGCTGCGCGGCCCCCCTCCTGGAGCCCTTGATGGCCCTGGGGACTGCCACCCCCCAGGGCCGGCTCCTGCAGTGTCCCGGGGTACCTAGCCCCGGAACACTGTAGTTTGCTATGACAGGACGGGAGCCTTGCGGCTCCCGTCCTGTCATAGCAAACTGCTTTGGTTTTTGGAACAGAGAGCAGGAAACCTGCTCTCTCTTCCAAAAACCAAAGCAGATTGCTTTTCCACATGGGGAGCTGCATCTTAGCAGCTCCCCATGTGGAAAAGCAATGCCGGCTCCCGAGGGACGCGGGGAGCCGGCGGGACCGTGGGGGATTGGGGACCCCCCCATGGTCCCCAACGGAGAGGGCCAGCCCTGGGGATGGGGTCCCCGGGGCTAGTAGTGGCCCGGGAGGGGGGCCACGCGGCCCCCTCCCCATAATTAAAAGATTTTACAAAAAAAATAAAGGCCGCCCCGGGGGATGGGGTCCTCGGGGCCAGTAGAGGCCTCAGGAGGGGGGCCACGCAGCCCCCCTCCATAAACAAAAATATATATTTGGCCATGCCCCGGGGGATGGGGTCCCCGGGGCCGGAATTGGCCACGGGAGGGGGGCCCCCTTCCTGTTAATCTTTTTTTTTTTTAAATTAAAAAGGGGTCAGGCCCTGGGGGATGGGGTCCCCAGGGCCCAAAAAGTAAAAGAAGAGGGGCCACACAGCCCCCTTCCAAAAAACAAAAAACAAAAAAACATGCGATTGTGCCGAGGCTCCGCCCCCTCCCAGCAACACTCTGCAAACGCGCCCTGTGGCGCGTTTTAAGTTGGGAAATGAATTCCCCTTCAATACTGGGGGTCCCTGGGGGCCAACTAGCCCACCAGGAACCTCCAGTATGCGCCAGGGGGCTGCGTTGCAGAGAGGTGGTCCGGGCCACGCCCCTTTTTACACCTCTCTGCAACGCAGCTCTGTGGCACTTACTGGAGGTACCTGGTGTGCTAGTTGGACCCCAGGGACCCTCAGGATTCAAGGGGACTTAATCCCCCAACTTAAAACGCGCCACAGGGCGCGTTTGCACAGTGGTGAAGGGAGGGGCGGGGCTTCAGGTGACATGTGTGCAAACAGGCCCGTGGCACGTTTTAAGATGGGGAATTAAATCCCTTCAATCCTGAGGGTCCCTGGGGGCCAACTAGTCCACCAGGTACCTCCAGTAAGCGCCACGGAGCTGCGTTGCAGAGTGTTGTAAAAAGGGGCGTGGTTTCTGAACACCTCTCTACAACGCAGCTCTCTGGCGCATACTGGAGGTATCTGGTGGGCTAGTTGGACCCTAGGGTCCCTCGGGATTGAGGAGGAATTAATTCTCCAACTTAAAACGCGCCACAGGGCGTGTTTGCAGACATGTCACCTCAGGCCCCACCCCCTTCCTTCACCATTGTGCAAATATTCCTCTAAAATCAGCCAAACAACGAATTCCGATTTACTCACCTGTTATCAGGAGAGACCTCAGTGCTGCATCTTTGAGCCCAGTACTGATCCTGAAAAGTAATTTTAACCGTACTTACCAGTAACTTGAATTTCCTTCCATAGGATATCATTGGCCGCTTTTTGCTGAAAAAGTTTCTAAGTGTCGATTTTTGAAACATACAAATATTCCTCTAAAATCAGCCGAACTACGAATTCCTATTTACTCACCTGTTATCAGGAGAGACCTCAGTGCTGCATCTTTGAGCCCAGTACAGATCCTGAAAAGTAATTCTAACCGTACTTACCAGTAACTTGAATTTCCTTACATAGGCTAACATTGACTGGTTTCACTTGGAAATTCTTCTTAGTGTGGAGTTTTGGAACTTTATAATATTCCTCTAAAATCAGCCGAACTACGAATTCCAATTTACTCACCTGTTATCAGGAGAGAACGCAGTGCTGCATCTTTTAGCCCAGCACTGACCCTGAAAAGTAATTCTAACCGTACTTACCAGTAACTTGAATTTCCTTCCATAGGCTAACATTGACTGGTTTCACTTGGAAATTCTTCTAAGTGTGAAGTTTTGGAACTTTATAATATTCCTCTAAAATCAGCCGAACTACGAATTCTGATTTACTCACCTGTTATCAGGAGAGACCTCAGTGCTGCATCTTTGAGCCCAGTACTGATCCTGAAAAGTAATTTTAACCGTACTTACCAGTAACTTGAATTTCCTTCCATAGGATATCATTGCCTGCTTTTTGCTGAAAAGTTTCTGTCGATTTTTGAAACATACAAATATTCCTCTAAAATCAGCCGAACTACGAATTCCGATTTACTCACTTGTTATCAGGAGAGACCTCAGTGCTGCATCTTTGAGCCCAGTACAGATCCTGAAAAGTAATTCTAACCGTACTTACAGGTAACTTGAATTTCCTTCCATAGGCTAACATTGACTGGTTTCACTTGGAAATTCTTCTTAGTGTGGAGTTTTGGAACTTTATAATATTCCTCTAAAATCAGCCGAACTACGAATTCCGATTTACTCACCTGTTATCAGGAGAGAACCCAGTGCTGCATCTTTTAGCCCAGCACTGACCCTGAAAAGTAATTCTAACCGTACTTACCAGTAACTTGTATTTCCTTCCATAGGAATCCATCGTCTGGTTTTCAGCAGAAAAGTTTGTGTCGATTTTCACAAACTACAAATATTCCTTAAAAATCGCCTGTATGACTTAAACGCATTCTTTCAACTGTTTACAGGAGATGCACCAGTGCTGGATCCAGGATCCACCACTGAGTAAGAAAAAGTAACGATAACACTACTTACCTGCTAAGTGAATTTCCTCCCATAGGATAACATTGGTGATTCTATGTGAAAAAGTTTAGTGTCAACTTTTAAAAAACAATAATATTCCTTAAAAATCACTACTGTAACCAAAACGCTTTTACTCAACTGTTTACAGGAGATGTCCCAGGACTAAATATACGATCCAGTCCTGTGGTTAGAAAAGTAATCCATAAAGTAACTAATTGCATTTAACTAGAAATTCACATTGAGCTCAATGTTGCATTGTGTTTGAAATTGTGTTGCCCATTGCAACAACTGTAACTACTGTACTTAAAAGTCTATTGCCTATTTGCAAAGTATTTAAACTAAAGTAATTCATTCTGAGAATGTATAATGTAATTACAATGTAATTTAAAAAATAAAATATCTAAAAATAAATAGTTTAAAAAAATGTAGTAAATCAGTATCAAAAAAATAAAGATAACAATTAATACATTTAAAAATTGTCATTTACAAAACCTTCGAAATTCACTGAAAAAACCATAGGTTTCAGACATGTTATAGTTAGGAATTAGCATTTAAAAAACCTTTGAAATTCACTGAAAAAACCATAGGTTTCAGGCACGTTATAGTTAGAAATTAGCATTTAAAAACCTTTGAAATTCACTGAAAAAACCATAGGTTTCAGGCACGTTATAGTTAGAAATTAGCATTTATAAAACCTTTGAAATTCACTGAAAAAACCATAGGTTTCAGACACGTTATAGTTAGAAATTTGCATTTAAAAAACCTTTGAAATTCACTGAAAAAACCATAGGTTTTAGGGACAGTTATAGTTAGTTGGACATTACACTCGTACAAAACCTGTGAAATTCCCCTGTTATAGTTAGTTCAGCTAACTATAACTCGCGCCCGCAATGCACTGCTGATGACGTCACATATTACATCACTCATGACATGGTCAGTGACATCACTGATGACATCACTGATGACATCTCAAATGACATCACTGATGACATCACTGATGACATCATCCATGTGATAATTTCATGCATCTTCTCACACCCTAATATAACTTTTGATACACCCACTCTAAATTACAGACTGCCATTCTCAAAACCATAGACACTCCAACACCAATAACTACATACCCACTCACTGATTCTTAGGTCTACACACACTTCCACTCACTCACCTGTACAGTCACTCATACTTACGGTCACTCAGTACAGGACTATCATATGCACTCATACACCTACATAGACACTCACACACCGCCACTCATCCATAGAGGTACTCACACACCTAGTCAGTCATGCAAATAATTAATCACACTGCCATTTACTCACCTATACAGTTATACACACACCAGCTCACTTACTCTTACAAATACTAGCACATTCTTACGCTCTTATACAATCACTAATACAAGTACACACTCATCCATACAGCCACTCTCACAATCACACACTCTCACTTATACCCATTTATATACTCCAACACACATATATACTGCCTTTCACATATGTAGTTACTCACACATGTACCACTGAGATATACATTCACTCACTAACACACCCATACCCACACTCACCCACCCATACAGTCCATCACAGATGCACTCTTGAAACCATGCACCCAGTGAATCACCCACTGATACATCTATTTGCAGTCACACACACCCCATCCACACAAACACTCAGGCACCCCTACAGATACTCAGACAACCAATCAATAACTCATATAGACACTCATGTAGCTATTTACAAACCAATGCAGCCACTTACACACCAACAGACAGACGGATAAAGACATTCACACAGTTTAGTCACTAACCCATGCATTTAGTAAGATACGTTTAATCACTCACTTATAGAGTCAGTCACGCACCTACTAAATCATCCATCCAGACACTTATACACCCACTCATTATTCAATACACCTTGGCTTATATATTAAACATATTTAAACTCTATAGAAACACACAGTCACTGCATGATGTCATCAGTGATGTCATTTGAGATGTCATCAGTGATGTCATCAGTGATGTCACTGACCATGTCATGAGTGATGTAATATGTGACGTCATCAGCAGTGCATTGCGGGGGCGTGAGTTATAGTTAGCTGAACTAACTATAACGGGGGAATTTCACGGGTTTTGTACGAGTGCAATGTCCAACTAACTATAACTGTCCCTAAAACCTATTGTTTTTTCAGTGAATATATATATACATATGTCCGTGATACCTTTGTCGAACAACAAAATGTACTCGAGCCCAAATCCATAAAGCGTGGTTTATTCAAAACATGTGGCAAACAAACGCCTGACGCGTTTCGGTGCAGGTCATATATACCTACATATATATTTATATTCACTGAAAAACCACAGGTTTCAGGGAAGTTATAGTTAGTTGGACTTTTCACTCGTACAAAACCAGAGAAATGTGGCCGTTATAGTTAGTTCAGCTAACTATAAATCGCGCCCCTGCAATGCACTGCTGATGACGTCACATATTACATCATTCATGACATGGTCAGTGACATCACTGATGACATCACTGATGACATCACTGATGGCATCATCCAGTGACTGTGTTTCTGTAAAGTTTAAATATGTTTTATATATATATAGGCCAAGGTGTATTGAAGAATGAGTGGGTGTATAAGTGTCTGAATGGATGATTTAGTAGGTGAGTGACTGACTGTATAAGTGAGTGATTAAATGTGTCTTACTGAATGCATGGGTTTGTGACTGATGCAGACATTCACACAGTTTAGTTTGTCAGTTGGTGTGTAGACGGTTTCATGGGTTGGTGAGTAGCTAAATGACGGTCTATATAGGTTATTGATTGGTTGTCTGAGTATCTGTATGGGTGCCTGAGTGTCTGTGTGGGTGGGTGGAGGGGGTGACTCTGTGCATAGATGTGTGAGTGGGTGAATCACTGGGTGTATGGGTTCAAGAGTGCATCTGTGAAGGGCTGTATGGGTGGGTGAGTGTGTGTATGGGTGTGTTGGTGAGTGAATGGATGCCTCAGTGGTACATGTGTGAGTAACTGCATATCTGAAAGGCAGTATATGTGAGTGTTGGAGTATATAAATGACTATATGTGAGAGTGAGTGATTGTGAGAGTGGCTGTATGGATGAGTGTGTGCTTGTATTAGTTATTGTATAACAGTGTAAGTATGTGTTAGTATGTGTTTGAATAAGTGAGGTGGAGTGTGTATAACTGTATAGGTGAGTAAATGGGAGTTTGATTGATTGTTTGCATGACTGACTAGGTGTGTGAGTAACTCTATGGATGAGTGGCGGTGTGTGTGTCTGTATAGATATGTGAGTGCATATGATAGTGCGGTATTGATGGTTGACTGCATGTATGAATGACTGTATGGGTGAATGAGTGGATGTGTGTGTAGACCTAGGAATTAGTGAGTGGGTATGTACTAACTGGTATTGGTGTGTCTATGGTTTCGAAAATGGTAGTCTGTATTTTAGATTGGGTGTATCAAAGGTTATATTAGGGTATGAGGAGGTGCATCAGATTATCACGTGGATGATGTCATCAGTGATGTCATCAGTGATGTCACTGACCATGTCATGAATGATGTAATTTGTGACGTCATCAGCAGTGCATTGCAGGGACGCGAGTTATAGTTAGCTGAACTAACTATAACGGCCGAATTTCTCTGGTTTTGTATGAGTGAAATGTCCAACTAAGTATAACGTCCCTGAAACCTGTGTTTTTTTTAGTGAATTTCTAAGGTTTTTTAAATGCTAATTTCTAACTATAACGTCCCTGAAACCTATGGTTTTTTCAGTGAATTTCAAAGGTTTTTTAAATGCTAATTTATAACTATAACGT